>CAWUFW010020908.1:0-136801 GCA_963921515.1 Calotriton arnoldi
CGATTCCGATTCGGGCCGGAAAGCACCGACCGACTCGGATCCGGAAAAATACCGACCGACACGTACCAGTGGCGCCCGACACGCCAAGTACGATGCAAGCCGCGATAAATCCGACCGACACGTCAGGAAACCAAGCCGACCGACCGACCCGCTCGGAAAATAGCAATCCGGCCGGAAAACACGCGAATCCAACCGACCGACACGCACCCGGAACAAATCCGACCGAATCGTACCCGCCAACTCCAACCTGCAAAGTACGATGCAAGGCGCGAAAAACACGACCGAGTCGGACGGAGGACAAGCCGTACGACCGACACGCATACAAAACCGAGCCGAAGCAACACAATACACCGCGACCGACGCGTACGCAGCATACAAAACTGCACAAACACAGCGTGAACGAAACGGAAAACACCGTACGAGACCAATGCAGGGTCCGACTCGGTCACAAGAACGTTTCCAACATACACAAACAGCACAAAGGAAAAATCAACCAAAAAAGGCCAAACAAGCAATTACCAAGCCAATAAATACTGGGGGGGTGGGGACAGAGAACAAAGACACACCAACAACTCCACCTATATAAAGGACACAAATCACTACCATGAGCCTTTGCAAATGCCATTCCACTGCCAGCACCCAAGAGAAAGCAACCACACACCCACAGCTCATCCCTCACACAAGCCACACACCAGCAGCACACCAACAAATACCTACCTCACATACACCCAGCACAACACACACCCACACACCCTCACCTGCACACCAACACACACATCACCCACTATCACCACCCATCACCATGCCCCCCAAGAAGAATCCCAAGTTCCTAGATAGTGAATTGGAAGTCATGGTAGACGAGATCCTCAGGGTGGAGCCACAGCTGTTTGGCACTCTGGTCCAACAGACCCCCATGTCGCAGAAAACCAAGATGTGGGAGAGGATCATCAACAGGGTGAACGCCCAATCACCATGTCGGCGCACAAAGACCGACATCCAGAACAGGTGGTATGACGTGCGCAGGAGGGTCCGGGAGCTGCTCAAGAAAGACTACCACCTGAGCCAATACACCGGCAGTGGCCCTCCTGCCAAGCCAGTATACCTCAGGCCCTGGGAGGAGAAGGTGCGGGCCATCCTTCCGCCAGTGAGCGTATATGGACTAGAGGACATCCCAGAGCCTGGTGAGTACACAACAAATGTACACAATAAACTGCCACAAACACACACATCACTGTCAAGGGAGAGTCAAACCATGCACTCATAGCAATTACACAGCAACTAGAACAGAATCATCCCAAAATGTGTATGTCAGTCAGATAAACACAACACATGCCATCAAAAAAGTCACATCCAACTGTGCCAACACATGTACAAACACAACCACAACTACAGCTAGGCAGTGGCACAAATAGAACTAACACACACATCCACACATGTAGCCACCACAACAACACCAACACACAGTGAAGACCACTCAAAGGAAGGAATTCTGTGTATGCTGGCCAAGTCAGTGTAGCCAATAGCATCATGGGAGTCGCACTCACACATATTGCCCCCCCCACAACTGTCCCATCAACACCACCCTGAACCATGCTCACATCACAGGGAGTGGAGAAGGACTCACAAGATGGCTGACACTGGCTACTGCTGTGGGGAGCACAAGGCTCTGCTGCCAACTGTGCACCAACAAACAGCAGGACACCACTGACTGACATCCTGAGAGACAACTTACACTCCCTGCAATGCAAGCACGTTCCATGGTGGGATATCTGGCTGGCTGGCTGGGTGGGAAGGGGGACTTGCAGCACTGACCATAGTCACCAGCACCTCCCCTCACACCCCCCCAACACAAACTCCACAGTACCCACCTGGTAGAATGCAATGCCCTCCATCCTAACACAAGATCCCACAAAGCACCACCACCCTGGGTTATGTTGTGTGAAGCACAGGGACACTCTTGGGACTCTTAGCCAAACAACTGCCAGGACAACACTCCCAGCCATCCTGTCAGCACAGCCAGCCCACCCCACAGGGAAGCAGAGTCAAAAGGAAGGAAGCATGGGCATGCTGGGAAGGGGGTGGAGGCAATAGCATGATGGGAGTCGTAGTCACAGACATTGCTCAGCCTCACAACTGGCCCATCAACACCACCCTGAACCATGCTCACATCACAGGGAGTGGAGAAGGACTCACAAGATGGCTGACACTGGCTACTGCTGTGGGGAGCACAAGGCCCTGCTGCCAACTGTGCACCAACAAACAGCAGGACACCACTGACTGACATCCTGAGAGACAACTTACACTCCCTGCAATGCAAGCACGTTCCATGGTGGGATATCCGGCTGGCTGGGTGGGAAGGGGGACTTGCAGCACTGACCATAGTCACCAGCACCTCCCCTCACACCCCCCCCAACACAAACTCCACAGTACCCACCTGGTAGAATGCAATGCCCTCCATCCTAACACAAGATCCCACAAAGCACCACCACCCTGGGTTATGTTGTGTGAAGCACAGGGACACTCTTGGGACTCTTAGCCAAACAACTGCCAGGACAACACTCCCAGCCATCCTGTCAGCACAGCCAGCCCACCCCACAGGGAAGCAGAGTCAAAGGAAGGAAGCATGGGCATGCTGGGAAGGGGGGTGGAGGCAATAGCATGATGGGAGTCGTAGTCACAGACATTGCTCAGCCTCACAACTGGCCCATCAACACCACCCTGAACCATGCTCACATCACAGGGAGTGGAGAAGGACTCACAAGATGGCTGACACTGGCTACTGCTGTGGGGAGCACAAGGCCCTGCTGCCAACTGTGCACCAACAAACAGCAGGACACCACTGACTGACATCCTGAGAGACAACTTACACTCCCTGCAATGCAAGCACGTTCCATGGTGGGATATCCGGCTGGCTGGGTGGGAAGGGGGACTTGCAGCACTGACCATAGTCACCAGCACCTCCCCTCACACCCCCCCCAACACAAACTCCACAGTACCCACCTGGTAGAATGCAATGCCCTCCATCCTAACACAAGATCCCACAAAGCACCACCACCCTGGGTTATGTTGTGTGAAGCACAGGGACACTCTTGGGACTCTTAGCCAAACAACTGCCAGGACAACACTCCCAGCCATCCTGTCAGCACAGCCAGCCCACCCCACAGGGAAGCAGAGTCAAAGGAAGGAAGCATGGGCATGCTGGGAAGGGGGTGGAGGCAATAGCATGATGGGAGTCGTAGTCACAGACATTGCTCAGCCTCACAACTGGCCCATCAACACCACCCTGAACCATGCTCACATCACAGGGAGTGGAGAAGGACTCACAAGATGGCTGACACTGGCTACTGCTGCGGGGAGCACAAGGCCCTGCTGCCAACTGTGCACCAACAAACAGCAGGACACCTCTGACTGACATCCTGAGAGACAACTTACACTCCCTGCAATGCAAGCACGTTCCATGGTGGGATAACTGACTGGGTGGGTGGGTGGGTGGGAAGGAGGTCTGGCTGTCAACCAAACACAATCAATGCAGACCATGTTCACACCCCAGAGAATACATAGAAATGCCCAAATAATGCAGGACAATGTGCCACACCAATATCAACCCCTGACTGTGACGACTTAGGACAATACAATGTACAGGCCCGCACCCCGAGGCACAGTCACAACTGTCAGGTGTGTCAACCACTGATGCCTGCAGAAACATGACATACATTGTTTGTGTCTCCCAAAAACAGGTGATGATAGGGACACAGCAGCAGACGCTGAGGAGTCCCAGTCCCAGGCTCAAGAGGATGCCGAGCTCACTGGCGTCGTACAGCCTCTGTCCTCCTCGGACGATGAAGAACAACCTGGCACATCCGGTGCAAGTCAACATGCTGCACCAGCAGGACCACCAGCTGCAGCACCAGCAGGTCCACCAGCTGCACCCCCTGCACCCACCCCTCCAACGACTGTCACCACGAATACCATCCCTGCCGACATGGACAGAATAAGGAACAACACCAGCGCAGTGACCCTGGACCAACCTGGGGCCATGGACACCACCACCACCACCAACCCCCAAGGTGGACCAGGGTTATCTGTGCGTGCAACTGCACACACTGCACATGTCAGCAGGGGTGGTGGGAGGGGTGGGAGACAGAGGTCGCTGCTTGCAGACGTTGCTGGTGTGCATGAAGACCCACAACTGGTACGCATAGCTGATGCGTACCAGTCCAGCACCGGAGAGCTCAGCCAGGTAGTGGGGCTCCTCAGAGACATCAAACAGCAGCAGGCTGCCCATCATGCCCGCTTGGACTCCCACATGTCCCATGTGGAGTCACACATGTCACGTGTGGACTCCCACATGTCACGTGTGGACTCCCACATGACCCGCGTGGAGTCCAAGTGGGATGTACTACATGAGATGACGGCGGTGCACAGGGACATTTTACAATGCCTCCGCCAGATGAACAGCAACCAGTCCACACCTCCCTGTGTGCCAACAACATCTGGTACCGAACAAACTGCAACTGCCACAGGGAGGGAGGAGGACTCTGGCGGAGAGTCCCCTGCACCGCAGCAGCCTGCACTTGAGGGCCCCCCCAAGAAGAGGGGTCGTCCGAGGAGGGGAAAGTGAGAGGCTGATGGCCAAGCGCAACTCCCAGGAAGCCTGAACCTGTTCTGGATTTTCGCCTTTGTGCACAGACTGTTCACCCTGTTGATGGCAACACTACTCCCACACATTGCATGGGGAGTACAAGTTGGAACAATGTGTCAGACAACTGTGGCCCCGATACTGGGGATCCTGTCTACCTGGACTTTCTATTCATCTAGGAACTTGGGATTGCAAGATTCATGTACAGCACAATCCATCCTATGCACTATTATCACAGATGTATCACAATAAACACAATAATACACCATACTTGCCTCTGTCGTGATTCCAACGTGGGTACTGTTATGGGGATGATGAACAACAAAATTACACTGTGTATGCGAACTGCAACAGCAAGGACAACACAGGCATGTGAGTACAGGCAACGTGACACATATGAGGGAGACACACCACCAGGGCTACACAACACATACACACCTAGGCCATCTGACTCATTGCCTACACTGATGTTGCCAGGGAAGACGGTGCAATGCACAGACACCACACCCATTCCCAGTTGTAGTCAAGTAGCCCACAGGTGCAGTAAGCAAATGGCAGTCAAATGTGTGACCACAGACAACGCACATCACTAAGTGAAGCACAGGTTTATTACACAGTAGCAACATGCCGTAACCACTACAGATGCAAGGTAACCCCACCTGGTAGCGGGCACACAGTCAACAACTGTAGACAGAAGGAAGTCCATGGGTGTGGCGCACATCACCTGTAGGGACACAACAGCTACCAGCCTGGATGTGCAATCACGTTGTCGGTGGACACAGTTGACCAAACGAATCTGAAAGTACCCTGTGAAGGACAGAAATGACACACAGTCAAAAGCAATGGAGTACAGGACAGAACAGCAAAACTCATGCACAATACATGTTACAAGATACCCACCCAGAACCAAGTTAGCATGTCAACACTGTTGGGGAGTACAGCCCACCTGTCACCACACATCGCAACACACATCCAGTCAAGTAGCCCATGGACACACTCCAACAGCACCAGAGCACCACCCACACATCATGCCAACTCACATCATTGACATGACACCTCAGGATACTCACATTCAGCTAAAGAAGTTGGTGATGAGCTGTGTGCGGACATCACCATCACCATCATCATCATCATCGTCACTGGCATCGTGTTCCAGGCCAGGATCCTCCACAGGTGGCGGATGTTGGTCATCGTCATCCTGGATGAGAGGCAACTCCTTCCGCACTGCCAGGTTGTGGAGCATGCAGCAGACGATGATAATCTTGCACACTTTCGCAGGGGCATATGGGAGGGACCCTCCGGTCTTGTCCAGGCAGCGGAAGCGGCTCTTCAGGAGACCAAAGGTCCGCTCAATCACTCTCCTGGTCCGACCATGTGCCTCATTGTAGCGCATCTGGGCAGGTGTCACAGGGTTCCTGAGGGGTGTCAGCAACCACGGCATGTTGGGGTATCCCGAGTCACCTACGGACAGACAAGTGCACATCAGCTGACTTGGAAAAGTGGGCGGAATACTACAGATCAGATCACACACAATGGCACAAAGTCAGTACACACCGACAAGCCAGGCACGCTGGTTCTGCATCTGTGCCATCAACCTGGGGATGCGACTACTCCTCATCACAAAGGCATCGTGTGCTGAACCAGGGAAACGGGCACACACGTGTGTGATGGTCATGTCTGCAAGACACACCACCAGTGCATTGACCGAGTGGTAGTGCTTGCGGTTCCTGTAGGCCTGCTCCTGGGCCTGTGGTGGTACCAAAGCCACATGTGTCCCATCAATGGAGCCAATGACATGCGGCATCCTCCCCAGGGCATAAAAGTCACTCTTCACGTCAGTGAGTCGTCGCAGTCTAGGGAAATAGATGTACCGGTTCAGGAAGAGCAACATTGCCGCCAAGAAATCGCGGAGCACACGGCTGAACATGGTCTGTGACATCCCACCAGCAGACGCCACAGTATGTTGGAAGGTACCGGTGGCAAAGAAGTGTAGGGCTGCCATCACCTTCACCTTGGGGGTCAGCGCTGTAGGATACGGCCGGCCAGGCTGCAAATGTGGGGACAACTGCACTGCAAAATCCTCAATCAGCTGCCTGGTGAAGCGGTACCGTCGGATGCTGTCCCGTTCCACCATCGTTGCCAGGTCTGGGAATGGCCGATGGACAGCAGGAGCCCTGCAGTGCAGAGGAGAAGTAAGCAAGATCGTCAGTCACCCCACATATGCGGCATTGAACACACTCAAGATCCCAACATACATCATCATGAGGCACAACTACATGAAGTGTGCAGTACCGGAACGACATGTATGGTACATACATGGCCAACATCTGTCAACACGGTCCTACAGGTGGCATCAATTTGTCCCAGGTTGGCCCATTGGATATCATGATGCTGTGTCACAGTCACCCCCCAGTGACATGTGAGGACAGATGTGCCCCAGGCACCACAGCTCAACGACAGGCACATTCCCAGGGACCCTGTAATGCCACATGGACACTGGCATCACCTGGAGTATCATGTGTACACCACAACAAAACAAACATGACCCCCACAGGTAGTGGCCACACTTGCCATGGCAGGAGAGCCATGGACGTCTGTGACACACACGCACAACATCAGAGTCCATGCACACACAACGTGGATGTGGAGACTGTCTCCCATTGTGCACATGAAATCAGAGACATTGTAAACACTACATGCACAAAGACTGTGGAGGGCCATCACTATTGTGCCACTGGGACACCCTGGCTCAAACATACCGTCCCACATGGGACTCACGGGGTATGTGACATGACATACACAAACACCACTGTGAAATGTGACCATGGCACATGCACAGATATGAACAGTTGCACATCACAGTGGTCACGTACACGTAACACCCAGGATCCTGTCCCCATTAACACGTGCACAGCCTGGGGGTGGCTGCCCACAGGTGACACCCACAGGACAACATGTACACCAACATACACACAATAGGAAATGCAGCCTTACATGCCTTATGATAAGGTTTGGACAGGCTGTCGTGATGTAGGTGTGCCCCTCACTCCCTGGGAGCTATCTGTGGCTGGCATATGTCCATCTGAGACAGGCATGCTGACATATGCCAGTCACATGTACAGTGATGCGTTGAACAGCAATGGACCGATCGGTGCCTCCGGCCGGCCCATTGCTTTCAATGTGTGCGGGTACGCGTTGTACCCCTGTGCGCGTTGTACTGCAATGGACCGATCGGTGCCTCCGGCCGGCCCATTGCTTTCAATGTGTGCGGGTACGCGTTGTACCCCTGTGCGCGTTGTACTGCAATGGACCGATCGGTGCCTCCGGCCGGCCCATTGCATTCAATGTGTGCGGGTACGCGTTGTACCCCTGTGCGCGTTGTACTGCAATGGACCGATCGGTGCCTCCGGCCGGCCCATTGCATTCAATGTGCGCGGGTACGCGTTGATACCTCTGTGCGCGTTGTACTGCAATGGACCGATCGGTGCCTCCGGCCGGCCCATTGCATTCAATGTGTGCGGGTACGCGTTGTACCCCTGTGCGCGTTGTACTGCAATGGACCGATCGGTGCCTCCGGCCGGCCCATTGCATTCAATGTGTGCGGGTACGCGTTGTACCCCTGTGCGCGTTGTACTGCAATGGACCGATCGGTGCCTCCGGCCGGCCCATTGCTTTCAATGTGTGCGGGTACGCGTTGTACCCCTGTGCGCGTTGTACTGCAATGGACCGATCGGTGCCTCCGGCCGGCCCATTGCATTCAATGTGTGCGGGTACGCGTTGTACCCTGTGCAGCGTTGTACTGCAATGGACCGATCGGTGCCTCCGGCCGGCCCATTGCATTCAATGTGCGCGGTACGCGTTGTACCCCTGTGCGCGTTGTACTGCAATGGACCGATCGGTGCCTCCGGCCGGCCCATTGCATTCAATGTGTGCGGGTACGCGTTGTACCCCTGTGCGCGTTGTACTGCAATGGACCGATCGGTGCCTCCGGCCGGCCCATTGCATTCAATGTGTGCGGGTACGCGTTGTACCCCTGTGCGCGTTGTACTGCAATGGACCGATCGGTGCCTCCGGCCGGCCCATTGCATTCAATGTGTGCGGGTACGCGTTGTACCCCTGTGCGCGTTGTACTGCAATGGACCGATCGGTGCCTCCGGCCGGCCCATTGCATTCAATGTGTGCGAGTGCGCGTTGTACCCCTGTGCGCGTTGTACTGCAATGGACCGATCGGTGCCTCCGGCCGGCCCATTGCTTTCAATGTGTGCGGGTACGCGTTGTACCCCTGTGCGCGTTGTACCTCAATGGACCGATCGGTGCGCACCCATTGACAATGGGCTTGCCTGGCAACGGACGCGTTTTCGAATATTCGAACGAGTCGGTTGCTGGAAAATCAGTTGGTCACCCACAACAATGTTGCAAAATCATGTATGTCATGAAGTTGAAATTTTGAAGGATGCTGTGGGCGTGTTTTGGTGCTGCTATTCCATGGATTGGCCAGATTCAGAAGATGCAAACGACTTGGACCTATCACTTTGGACACAAGGGACAGTATCTGCCTCTCCAGCACATATATATTGCTGCATGTTCCCCTGAGAGCCCACTTGCCTGCACTACATGCTCCAGGACGACATCTGCCACTGCACTGCTGCTGTCTCTGCCCCTCTGGACCCTGCAATGGCACGTACTGTGGAGAGAGCCCCAGCCTTCAGCCTTGAAGAGAACCAGGCCCTGCTGGACAGCCTACTTCCACAGTACAGCAAGCTGTATGGGACACCAGGGGAGCAGGTGAGTGTTCTGTGCACTGCCTTTCTGAATGTGCATTTTGTCTGACTAGCAAGGCTGAGAGTCAGCACACCACTGGCTAGCAGGCTCACTGAGTAGTTGTCACCCCCATAGTGTGTAGTGACTTGCACTGGACAGGTATGGTGCAGTGACAGTGCTTCTGAACAGGGTTTTACTCCCCATGCTATGATACCATGTAGTGACTTCTGGAAAACTGTCCATGGGCAGCCGTGCACTGCCTGGGTACACCATGTGCCCCTGTGATTGCGACATGTATATGCAACTGTGTCATGCACGGATATGTTGCATGTGTAGTAATGGCCTTATCACTTTGTCATCCTGACAGGCTTCTGCCCATCGGAAGCATGAGATATGGAAGGACATCGTCCGGGCTGTCCGGTCCGTGGGGGTCTACAAGCGCCGGATCCGCAACTGCCAAAAGAGGTGGCAGGACCTTCGGGGCTGGACCCGGAGGATTGCACGGGTCCAGCTGAAGCTGTCGCCTCCTCGCAGGAGGGGCGGAACACGGACCCTGACCCCCACATGCTCAGGATCCTGGCGGTGGTCTTTCCAGACCTGGATGGGCAGCTGAAGGCCAGAGAGCAGCAAGGAGGGGGTGAGTCAAAGACTGCACTGTGTACTCTGTCTAACATGTTATGTGCCCTCCTCGGGCCAGGTTGAACTGCCACAGTACAGCAGTCATGTTGTCCAGGAGCCATGTCCCTCTATTGTGCACTGCCCACTCCTCATCTGATACCCAGGTGTGGCCCTTACATGCAGGGAATTCTGTCACTTAGGACTGTGTCCTTGCAGTTTGCTTGACTCAAGGTGGGAGACAGCATCTGTTTCCCTGACTCTGTGGTGGGCATCATGGGTGGGTCCATTGCTTACACAATGCCTGTATTCTGACATGTATTCAGCGTGTTACTTTGATCTGTGGTCCAATTGCTGAGCTGATCCACCACATGTGGCTGGGGTACCTGGCACACACCCATGCTGCGGGTGGGAACAATGTTTGGGCCCCAGGAGTATGTATATGACGTGTGTCACACATACTTAGCCAGCTGCCTACAGTCCAGGGCTCATCCCTCATTCATGTGGGGCTGGACAGTCATGCCTACTCCAGGCCATACAATACACTCTGTACTCCCACTCCCGTGTATCAGAGGACACATTGTGCACAGTGATTTGACCCCTCAGGTGTCTGCCTCTGTGTCAGTGTGCTGTGGATTAGTCGCCAGGACTGCTGTGGAGTTTCTTGGTAGGGGCTCAGCATGCCACTGGAGATGTGACCATAGGAGACGATACTTGTGTGACACATAGGTGTCTGATCAGCTGCCCATGCAGACTGGGGCATGTAAATGTGAAGTTCAGGCAGCTGTTCCCCATGCACAGCAGAGTGTGAGGGGCTCAGGTTCAGAGGGTAGTGTCACAGGTCTCCCATATGTCCAATAGGTATGACCTGGACAGATGAGGGTTAAGAGGATGTGTTGTGGGGGATGTACATGTGCACTTGTGCAGCTCCAGGACTTGCATTCCCCATGACCTACTATTGTGACACAGTGCAGAGTGTTGTTGTCTGGCTGCAAAGTCATACATCACTGAGACAGTGATGTATGACTTTGCAGTCATGCCTCCGCCATGGCATGTGTCTACTGATTGGTGATCCTGCAGGGGAGTGACATGTGCTACATGCACACCATAGTGGCGCTGGCTATCAGGACATGGGTGCATCATGGTGTCTGTCGCTGGAATGCATCACATGCATTTCCTATTTGACTCTGGGCATCCCTTACATCCGTAAACCTGTACTGACTCAGTGGCAAGAGCTGTGATGTGTCCACACCGTGTCCTCTGCACTGTCCAACTACTGTGTACTTGGTGCATGTGTCAACACTGGGGTGTTGCAATCCAACAGACACCAGACAGATGGGTGCAAGGCCATGTGGGATGTGAGTGCCATGCTTGGCATCAGACTGACAATTGACTTCTCCTGTTCAATTAGGGCACTTTTAGCAATGTACAACTAATGATGCCAGGGCTTGCTCTGTAATGTGCTGTGCTCACAGTGGTGTGTGCGTTTGGTGCAGGTGACTGATGTCTGTCTGTTTCCCCATTGTTTGCAGATACATCCACGGCCACGGAAGGGGACAGCTCCACGGACCAGGAGGAGCCGGAGAGCCAGACTGGGTCAGCAGCCGAGGAGTGGTCGGAGGGACCCAGTGGCACGGAGGGCGAGGGAGCCACACCGAGGAGTCCTCAGCAGCATCCACCTCAGCTGAGGACCAGAGCAACTCGGAGGATGACTCCCTTGTGGAGGCGGGTGTCAGCAGCCACCACACCCCAGCTAGTGTTGCTGTCCCCGCCACCACCAGCACCACCACCGCCCTCCCATCGGCTCCCATTCCCCAGGTCCGTGGAGGCTCCCATGTCCGGGAGCGTGTCTCCTTTGGGCCAGGCACCGCACCCCTGCCCCTGTGTCCCCTGCTGCCCTGAGTGAGGAGTCTGTGTACCTCCTTCGCCAGCTCCATGTAGGGCAGACAGCCATGCTGAGTGTCCTCCATGCGCACACCGCGCTGTTGACTCAGCTGGTGTCGTTCATGGAGGGCATCTCATCGGGCATGTCTGACCTACAGAGGGGCAATAGGTCCATGGACTCCTCCCTGACGGCAGCAGTGTCCCTCCTCAAACGGTCCCTCACCCCTCCTGCCTCTGCTCCATCCACACTCCCCAGCACCTTACCCATCCCAGGCACACACACACTGGCACAGGCACACACCAGCACACACACATCCAGCACACTGACACACACGCCAATGACAAAACGCACACGCACGCACATTCAGGGGACTGAAGCCAGACTCACAGGGGATGGGGCCCTGGAACACACACACGCATCCACATGCACTGCGCAGTCCTCAGTTCCCTCTCCCTCCAAAGCACCCTCCCTTGCCTCACCTGCAACCCCAAAGTCACAGCAGCTCTTCCTCTGTGACCTCGGCCTCTTCCCCACCGATGAAGCTGCTCCAGCATCCCGGGGGAAGAGGAAGCCCACCCACACGGAGCAGAGTGCCCCTCGCCCCCGGACACCCTCCCCCAGGCGCAGACGGACTGAGGCCCCCACCCGCAAGTCCCCCGGAGTGCTAAGAGCAAGACCCCGCCACCACCCTGCAGCTCAGGCACAAGGTCTCCGTCCTCCATCCCTCAGGCCCCCACTGCACAGGTGCCCCCACCACACCCTGCCCCAGGTTCCCCCACCCACAGATATACCATCCCCAAGATGCTCCGGCCTTCTCCCCCTGCCACTTGCTCTCCCAGCACCACACCCCCGCTGCGCTTGTCTGTGCCACTGATGTGGTGAGGGTGTCCCCCCTCTGTCCAACCCACCTTGCCTGTTCCCCATTCTCCTCCCCTGGAGGTAGGCACTGCAGTGGAGTCCACTACCGCCCTGTCTGACTTGGGCACTGCAGTGGCGGACCTGTCCACCCCATCTGCAGGGTCCACTGCAGTTGTGCCGGCACCCACGACATCTGTGTCATGCCCCCCAGTTGTGCCGGCACACACCATGTCAGACACCTCCACTGCAGTTGTCAGTGGCTCTCCTGCACCCACCACCCCTTCCCTGACTCCCCCTGGTGAGCCCTGATCCTGTCCCTGCGGTGCCTGGCCTGCCCCCCGGTTGCCCCTCCTAGTGGATTGTCCCTGGTATTGTGCAGGCATGCGTAGGGTGACATCTGCCAGTGTCACCCTGTTTGAACTTTGACAATGGACTGGCCATTGGCCTTTGCTCTTTTTCAGGACTTCGTTTGGCCTCAACACATATGCTGAATAAAGCAACTTTCTTTTCTCTAGTGCTCATGCTTCAGATGTACATGTTGTTGGTGCAGCTAACCATGCCCTTGCTGCAGTGATGGTGATATCTGGTCTCATGATTATGAAGTGTTACTGTGCAGGAACCCATGTGGGCCAGGGGGAATGTGTCCTATCATGTGGTGTATCCATGTCATCAATAGCAGCATCTGAGGGTGTCATGTGTTCAGTATTTGGCAATGGGTTTCCTACTTACATTGGCAATTTCATATCTGTGGCTTCCACCCCTGCACATCTGTTGTGCCTGCCATCGTTGCATTTGTCTACTTCCCTGACCGTGTTGCCATCTCCAGTGGACATGCAGGTTTGGGCATCAATGGGGAGGGACTCATCCGTGTAGTCAGTGCAACATTGCTATACAAGTGTGTTGGATCTGTGCTGATGATTCCGTTGGCACATCCATGACCAGGCTGATGTGATGGGAGCCCTCATTTGGTGCTAATTGTTGATTGTGTGACCAAGTGCTCAGCTGACATGATGGGGCCCTACTGAGGCAACATATGGCACAGCTTTCCTCACACAGGAGTGGAGTCCCCTCATGGCAGTGTGTACACGTGTGACATTGCCTGCACCCAAGGTGTGTGTTGTATGTGCATGTCTGTGTGTTCACTTCCATTCATCTGCGCATGCTGTGATCCCTAGTGTTGTACCTGTTTGTGATGCTTGCTGACTTGAGCTATGTTCCCCCAAAGTCTTCTCCCTGTGTTCTCTGTGATGTGGGTGCATGGCACATTACTGGTCATCAGGGTGTCACCCATAGGTGTGTTTGCTGTCAGGGCTGAGTTTGTGTGCAGACGCAGATGGGTCACAGTCAGGTTTCCCCTTGGCACTTGTTGTTTGCCCCTGTCATGTGATTTCCAGTTTGTGTTATCTTTCAGTGATTGTGACACGTTGTGTGTGTGACTGCTGGCACTCCTCAGGGTCCGGGCTGCAATGTTGGTTGTTGTCTATGTGTGTTCTTTGTGGGTGACCTTGGCTTCTTCATTGGTGTGTGACTGTGGCTGGGATCCCATTGGTCGGTGTGGTATTGCCGTCATGTCCATGTACAGCGTAGTGTGCAGTGTGTCAGACATTCAGGAGTCTTGTTGAGTGTCCATGTGTGATGTGTTTCTACACCTTGGTTCCCACCCACCACCCTGGAATAGTCATGGGTGCATGTGCAATGTCACCAGTGCATGTGTACTTCACTGCTGCACATTGTTGGAGGTCGAGGGGTGTGGTGTTGAGTGTGTGCAGATGAGAGTTGTTGCCCGGCTAGGCCCCTGCCTCCATGTTGGCCTTGGCTTACTGGCCATGCTGATTGATTTGTGCTTGTGTAGGTGTGATGGTAGTTTGTTGCTCAGGACACCTGACTGTGGTTCATAGTGTGAACGACATTTAGCTTTGTCATCACAGTGGTATTTTTATTCAGCCCAGGGTCACCACATTGTGGGGGCCCTGGGGGTGGTGCTGTGGTGTGTCTGTGACTTGCTGTGTCAGTTGTTGTTCCTACGTGCCTGTGTGACATGTGTGTTTTGTGCTCCCTCTCACCTGACAATGCCTGCTTGCCCACATAGGGGATTTGGATCCATGAGTTACCTTAGTGTGGCAGTGTATGCACATCTTTATGATTGGTATTCAGCTCTCCTCATGTGTTGTGTGGTTGCCTGGGGACACTGGCACCCCCACCCCTCACCTGCTGTGTATGATGACAGTGTTGGTCTGCCTGTTTGTGTTTGTGCATCTGCACCACTGCATTGGCATATCTTGGGTGTGCCATTGGCTGTATGTTGTTTGGTGTGTTTCCCCTGCTGTCCCTGGGACTCCTAGGTCATCGGTCAGCACAGTGATCATGGTTTGTGTGTCCCATTGCTGCCATGGTATGGTATCTGTTCACCTCACATCTGCTGTCTCCACAGGGTATCTGCATTTGTGTGCCCATTGGTGCAAATATGTGGTTCTGCATTCTGATGGTCACTTCTGTCATTGTGTCATTGATGACTGTTGACGGTCTCAGCCCCCATGGGTGTTGTTTGTCTGCACATGGCCAAAGGAATGTTTCATTTGCACTGCAGTATTTGGCTCCCCCAATTTATGTTGCAATGGGACACATACACTACTTTGCCACAGATGAGTTTTTGGTTCTGTGAGCAGGAATGATCCATGCAGTTTGGCAGTTGCAGCTCTTTCTTTGTCAACAATTACCTTTTGGTCACTGTGATGATGAGGGTGTAGACCCCATTGCCACAATGGTCAAAATGTGCTTCAGCTATGGACCCCACACTTGCCTTTTGGTCACTGTGATGATGGGGGTTTAGACCCCATTGCCACAATGGTCAAAATGTGCTTCAGCTATGGACCCCACACTTACCTTTTGGTCACTGTGATGATGGGGGTTTAGGCCCCATTGCCACAATGGTCATGGGCTGCTTGCATTGTGGGTGCCACACACATATATGTGTGGCACATGTGCTAGGGGGTCACATTGTATGTTGAAAGTCATGTTCGGTGTTGTAGGCATTTGACACAGCCTACACACGCTTGTCATGGTGGTGGGGGGATGTCTTAATCTTGCATTCCCTAGGTTGTGGTGTGCTTGTTGTGTCATGCATTGTCCATCCTATGAGTGGGGGTGGTAGTAGTGGTAGGCATCCAGCCCCCCTGGGTGAGGGTGGTAGTAGTGGTAGGCATCCTGCCCCCCTGGGTGAGGGTGGTAGTAGTGGTGGGCATCCTGCCCCCGTGGGTGAGGGTGGTAGTAGTGGTGGGCATCCTGCCCCCCTGGCTAAGGGTGGTAGTAGTGGTGGGCATCCTGCCCCCTGGCTAAGGGTGGTAGTAGTGGTAGGCATCCTGCCCCCTGGCTAAGGGTGGTAGTAGTGGTAGGCATCCTGCCACCCTGGCTAAGGGTGGTAGTAGTGGTAGGCATCCTGCCCCCCGTGGGTGAGGGTGGTAGTAGTGGTGGGCATCCTGCCCCCTGGCTAAGGGTGGTAGTAGTGGTAGGCATCCAGCCCCCCTGGGTTGGGGTGGTAGTAGTGGTAGGCATCCTGCCCCCTGGCTAAGGGTGGTAGTAGTGGTAGGCATCCTGCCCCCTGGCTAAGGGTGGTAGTAGTGGTAGGCATCCTGCCCCCTGGCTAAGGGTGGTAGTAGTGGTAGGCATCCTGCCCCCTGGCTAAGGGTGGTAGTAGTGGTAGGCATCCAGCCCCCCTGGCTAAGGGTGGTAGTAGTGGTGGGCATCCTGCCCCCTGGCTAAGGGTGGTAGTAGTGGTAGGCATCCTGCCCCCTGGCTAAGGGTGGTAGTAGTGGTAGGCATCCTGCCACCCTGGCTAAGGGTGGTAGTAGTGGTAGGCATCCTGCCACCCCTGGGTGAGGGTGGTAGTAGTGGTAGGCATCCAGCCCCCCTGGGTGAGGGTGGTAGTAGTGGTGGGCATCCAGCCCCCTGGCTAAGGGTGGTAGTAGTGGTAGGCATCCTGCCCCCTGGCTAAGGGTGGTAGTAGTGGTAGGCATCCTGCCACCCTGGCTAAGGGTGGTAGTAGTGGTAGGCATCCTGCCACCCCTGGGTGAGGTGGTAGTAGTGGTAGGCATCCAGCCCCCTGGGTGAGGGTGGTAGTAGTGGTGGGCATCCTGCCCCCTGGCTAAGGGTGGTAGTAGTGGTAGGCATCCAGCCCCCCTGGCTAAGGGTGGTAGTAGTGGTGGGCATCCTGCCCCCTGGCTAAGGGTGGTAGTAGTGGTAGGCATCCTGCCCCCTGGCTAAGGGTGGTAGTAGTGGTAGGCATCCTGCCACCCTGGCTAAGGGTGGTAGTAGTGGTAGGCATCCTGCCACCCCTGGGTGAGGGTGGTAGTAGTGGTAGGCATCCAGCCCCCCTGGGTGAGGGTGGTAGTAGTGGTGGGCATCCAGCCCCCCTGGGTTGGGGTGGTGGCGCGCATTCAGGCCCCTGTGTGCATATGTGGCATTGGTGATGGGCATCCCGCCCCTATGGTGCTGCTGTTGCAAGTATATTCAGATTCCCAGTGTATGTGTGTGATGTGTCGTGTACGTGTTGTATGTGTTTTGTGGTTGGTGTCTGACTTACCTTCTGCGCCGTACGCGTCCGTGCCTGTTCCGGTAGTAGATGTAGAATATTGGTATGATCGGGACGAAGGGATTCATGGTTGGTTCGTGTCGTTCGTCCTTCTCGTTGCTTCGCGTCGTCCTCGTCGCTTGGCTTCGTCCTCGTCGCTTCGCTTCGTCCTCGTCGCTTCGCGTCGTCCTCGTCTGTGCTGTGTTCGTCTCGTAGCCGTGGATCGTGTTGTGGCGCGATTCGGAGCTTATGTGCGCCTCTCCCGGATGCTTTGACGTGCCGTGCGTAGCGACGGGTTCGGCGCGTACGGAAAGCGCATCGTACTTGTCCGGCCGGACGGGGCTGCATTTTCCCTTCCGTGCGACTCGATTCGGCGTTTCCGGATTCGCCTCGGTCGGAGAACAGGACCTGGTTTGGGTGAGTACGGCTCGGCCGGAATTTTTGCTGTTGTGCGCATCGTACTTGCTCGTTCGGTGTGCTGTACGGATCGGTCGGGAAACTGGCTTTCGCATGGCTTTTTTCCCGACCGAATGGTATTGGGTGCGCCTCCGACCGAGATCGGAATCGGCCCCTAAATCTTTCATAAGGCCATAATGTGCAAATAAGCAAAAAAAGTGCATCCATGCATTCAAAATTTCTCTTGATGCCAGTTGATTTGATTATGATGTACCTTCGACAGTCAATACCAAACATTTTTCAACAGCAGCTAAAAACTTTATCAATTGAGATAGCAGCGGAATCGACTCGCTGGATGAACATAGAATCAAAGCCTGGCAAGCCAATCTCATCCCAAACCTCAGAAATAAGGGTTTTAAAAATATGCGATGTATTTTAAGCAATTTTGGACACACACATACTATATGTAATAAAGACTGACATGGCCACCCACAAAATCTACAACTCTGGGCCACTGCTGAATCCAAGTTGGAGTGCCCTCCTTATTTGGGTTTACTTTATTCCCAATCGAATTTTTAGGATTTTTTTTTATTATTGCCGAAAAGGGGACATTAAGATATGGCTGGATACGCAAAGACTGGTGTGAATTAATCACAGACCATGCATGATTTTTGCCACTTACGCAATTTTATCCACAATGAAAGATTTAGCTTTGATTTGTTTTTTTAGTATTAATTTATAATTGGGCATTTTCAGATCGTTGAGCCCAATCTGCAGGCCAATTTCATTTAAACAAGTTAAAATATGAGATCTCCAGGTAGCAGCATAAGCAGATTTAGTTATTTCAAGCCATCAATTCTTTGTTAGGGAAGCAGGGTTGGAAGAAAACATAGAATACATGAATTTCAAAAATGCCCCTTTCGACACCAAACACTGTCTTTGGAGACCAAACTCCAATCTTATTTCAGCTTGACCCACTGACCTGGGGATCCCAAAAGTTGCTTTATAGGCCTTGATCACTAATAAATTAAATAGCTTCCCATCTTTCCCCCTAGTGATGGGTGAGCAGTATGAAATAGTTGGCGGTAACTTTGCTCTCATGACTTTAAGAAGATGATCATACGATTGGCAACTCAATGATTTGTGCAAACATTTAAAAGCATGAATTAAGGTTACAGTTTTTGCCCTCAAGTCTTTAAAATGATTCTTAAATCAAACTCTATTATCAAATAGAATCCCTAAATATTTATAGGTTTTTACAACTTCAATTGGCCCACCTCTGGCCCTCCAAGTATTAGTCTTCAGTTTTGCTGGACCAATTTTGACAATTTTAGTTTTTTTAACATTCAGTTCCAGGCCATTCATTGATATATAATCATCAAAATCATTTATCACTCTTTGTAGACCTGTAGGAGTTTGACTCAACAGACTAGTATAATTTGAATATTGAAGATAGCTAATTTGCACCTCACCTAATCGAGGGGAATGGGCGTTAACCAAGTCCAAATGGAGCAGGAGATCTGATAAAAAGAAATTGAAAAAGCAAGGAGCAAGGACACAACCTTGCTTTAAGCCATTATAGGTTTTAATTTTTTGTGATAAAGTACCACCATCACCCAGCCTGACCAGAACCCAGGTATTGGTATACAGAAGAATTATGGCCTCTATCAAGTTCCGTGGAATGTCTCAGCCAATCAGTTTTTTCCAGAGTAAATTTTGTGGGACTGAGTCAAACGCTGCCGTTAGATCTATGAAGGCGATATATAGATTTTGTTTTTTTAAAACAGCCTGCTCTGCTAATAGAGTAAGGGCCAACAGATTGGTAGTGGTAGATTGTCCCTTGCGAAAACCTGTTTGATTGAGAAGGATGATGCCCATTTTTCCAGCTCTATCAATAGACATGAGGCAAAAACCTTAGCGTCAACATCAGTTAGAGAGATTAGCCAGTAATTACCAGGGTTATCAACCGGGCCACTTTTATAAATAGGCTGCAGGATACTACCTTGCCCTGATACAGGCACAGTTTCCAATGCCACTACCGCAATAAACAATGGGGTTAGTATTTCGGGCCAAATATCAATATTGGCACAGAACAAGGCATTAGGCAACCCGTTAGGGCCAGGAGCACCATTTGAACGAAGACCACATAGAAGAATCGCTATTCCATTACAACCTTTGCGATCCCGGACCTTCCTCAAATTAGGACTACTGTCACTAAATTTCACAATGTTGTTCGTACCCAGGCTCATACCACTCCCTATTTCAGTGTTTAGTTTACTAATTTTATCATAGTTGAAACACACATCTTGCTTTTTCACAGCTTGACCCACCATGCCATACAGATTAGTGATAAAGTTTGCCCATTTAATTTCCGTTATATTAATGTAATGAGCCCTACTGCCTCCCCTTTCGAGTTCGTTGATTATTTCCCAGAACTTTTTCGCATTATTTTGTTTGGATGCATGTAGTAATCTGTTCCAAAGCTCTGTCCGATAATATTATTTAGCCACCCAAACGTCTCGTTTATAAGATTTTCTTAGTGCCGTCATTTTGTCCTTATAGGCACAGTAGGATTGCTGGTGTCTATGGGAATAGACATCCCGTACAGCTCTATTAAGTAATTTTTTAGTTTGAATAACTTAGAAGTGAACCATTTATTTGAGGATTTAATATGGTATTAGTTTTCTTATAGTTTTGTGCTGAAAATGTTCCCACCAGGGATTATGTTATATAATTCCCATTTATTAATCATGTAGCCTACACCCACCTCACACTGGTCACTATCCTTTATTATTACTTTAGCAGCCTGCATTATTTCTTCTTTTTTGTCCATATGCCAAACCAGTCTCTTCAGGTTATTTGAAGAATGGGCCATATTGGGGAACTCATTAAATCTAGGGTGGTGATTTATTGACGACTGTAGTATAACTACCTGAGGGTTGTGATCACTCTCAAGACGAGGGGTCTCCTTATATTCAATCAACTTTAGGCTTAGGTTTTCTGAGATAAAAGTATAATCGATAATTGATCCATATTTAGAATGTTTAAAAGATGGAACAAACCTAGATTTTTCTTTTAACAGAGTAAACCCAAACTGGTACATTATGTCACAACACTCTTTTGCAGTACAATTAATCTTTCCATTTATGAGATTTAAGGCGATCAAATGTAAATTGAAATCGACAGAAACTATAAACCCGGCTTCTGAGTGCTGAATTATGAATGTACTTAACATATCTCATAAGATATACAACTGGGTGATCTTATTTTTCCTGGCACTTAGATATGCATTATGTATTATCAAACTAAGACCTTTGTACCACAATACAAGGCATTGTAACCAGTCCAGTTGAAAATCAACTACTTCAACTATTAAATTTAATTCTGCCGAAACATAGCATGAGTGCCCATACTTTGTGTGGCCTGATTTATTAGTGCGTACTGCCGGGAGACTATACTCATTAAACCCAAGCAAAGGTGTCGCTTGTTCTTTCCATGTTTCTTGGAATAATAAAATTGCGAAGGAGTCTAAAAATAAAATAGTATTCGGATCAGATAATAGATGGGCCAGCCCATGCACATTCCATGAAGATAATGTCAATTGCATATCTTTATCGTTTACAACAGGAAGAGTTGAATTCTCCTCAGCTCGATGCACATTTGTAAGGGTGGCTGGAATCCAAGACCAATCCTCCAATTGCATATTTTTTTAGGTAACAATTCCCAGATACGCACTCCTGTTAGTCAATTAGTAATCAGCAGGCCTGGATTTCAAGGTGATTTATCCGTTGGACCGGTTGCACCTCTAAGTAATGGATTTAACTTTTTACTTTCCACCGTTATTCTATCTTTTTCCACATATTGGGCTAATACCTCTAAAATCGGGGGGGGTATTTTACAGGAATGCAATCCTGGACCTTAATAACACATTCCATAATATACGCACTTAAATCTAGGATTTTGTTCACTATTTCATTAGTAGTCCAAGTTGTTATAGTGGACTCACGGGATGAGTTGGATTGTAATTGTTTGAACTGTACAGAAAGAAGATCAGTGGTTTTAATGAATGATAAATCAGGAATGGTTGAGATTATTTTCAGAATTAGACTCCAATAAAGACTGTGGTGAATGCCCCTGGACTCATATAACTGATGCAAAACTAATTTCACCCTATTAGAAGTATTATTTTCCGGTAATTTCACCCTATTGGAAGTATTATTTTCCGGTATAACGCATGAAGCTCTTGCTGAGCCTGTTTTATTATCATTAGCTAAATAGTTAATTTTATATTCTTTGAAGGGTGTTAGACTCTGAGTGACACAGGGCTTTATCATATCAGCTAGACTGATCGAATGCATGGTGTAAGTTATATGATCGAGTGTAATCTCATTGTTTACTAGTAGTTTAGTCTTAAATTGCGGATGACAGACTGTTTCTCTTCCTGCATTTCCCGGGATCTGCTTACTCTCACTCCAGATCTGGGGCTCACTGTCATACTTAGGCACAGCTTCATTAATAATGCCGACTATATCAGAAGTCGCCATATCGGCGGCAGTCGGAGGCTCTTTTTTACTACCCTTTACAGGGTGCTGAACATCACTCATCAGTTCAGAGTTCTTATGTTTTAGACTTGATAGGTCAGAGGGGGATTCTACACCCTATTGGGAGCAGTCATGGCATTGAGATTTCTGATTAGCTTGTTTAAAAATAGGTTAACAGTCCCTTGGTTTTAAACTGAGGCCACTGAAGCGACTGACTTCCTGGCTTTATTCCGAGCCTTACGCAACCTTTTCCTGGCCCTTTTTGATAATAGGGGAACATCACTAAGGCTATCCACTAAGCCTGAAACACTGGTGTCAGCAGCCTGGTTTATCTCATCTTCAATTTTTCCCTGACAAACATGACATTCATCTATTGATGTGGCTAAATCCAAGCATACTTCTGTCTCCCCAGCAACCCCCGCGGGTGCCCTAGTATTATCAGGGAGCACAACTCGCTGAGTCTGTTGCAGCTTTGTGTTCACACTTGTTACACCTAATCCCATTTCATTATAGTGAACTCATGTACGTTCTGGGTATGGTATCACAGCTATTTTTTTTACTTCATCAATGAGAGACCCTACTATTGTCGGGAGGTCAGATACTTGATCTAGGATATGTGAACACGTGCATTCAATTAATTGGTTTTTAACGGCAGTCTGAGCTTTTACCACCAGGTTTGTTAGACTATGTAATTTTTTATCTATACCCGCTACATAAACTGCTAAAGTATTTAGTAATTTCACCTGTATATCAATCTTATTTGAGTGAAAATTTAATGCTGTCGTTATTGCGTCCATTGTATTCAACAGGCTTTGCCACATTCCATTGTTATCTGCACTTTGGTTTTTAGCAGGGCACTCATCTGTTATTGTAAGAACATCATATTTATCTGAGAATGCGAGGTCTGCAGAGTTCAAGGAGCTATCTACTTGGGCTAAATTCTTTAGTCCCTGATCAAAATTTGTAGATTTACTCTTTAGAGGAGTTAAAGTTGGAGGAACGTCTGGGACCTGACACCCCGTCACATATTCCAGGACTAAATGGGTTTAAAACATTCTTATTTTTCGGTGACTGGATTATAGATATCCCTAGACTCTCGCAGGCACTCTCATTCTCAGTCTTAGACAACCGGGATTTAAAAG
Organism: Calotriton arnoldi; assembly: GCA_963921515.1. NCBI lineage: Eukaryota > Metazoa > Chordata > Amphibia > Caudata > Salamandridae > Calotriton > Calotriton arnoldi. The sequence continues at coordinate 23,405 of CAWUFW010020908.1, forward strand.
AGCAATGGTTAGTTTGAAATTCTCCCCAGCAAATAACAGAGACATCACAATCGTTTGAGGCCTTATTACACTTAGTTGTGGCCCAGGGTTTATCTTCCGCCTGTAGAGCACAGTTCTTTTGGGGCAGTAACGTAGTTTGAGATGGCAGCATGTTTACTTGGCAGACTTCGGGAACATGATGAACTTGGGCTTTAGCTACCACTACATGAGAATGCCCCCTTTCATATGCGATATTTTTTGCATCAGATGCAATTAAACTTAAAGAAGTAGAAGCAACAGACTGTTTCAAGCATTCTCTCATTTCTTCACCCTGGGATAGAACACCATCGCAGATAATCTGGACTAATGGTGGACACATATTTATAGATGCAGATGTGGGTGAGAACACCACAGCCTCACATTGGGCTTTGTCTGTCTGTTTAAAATACTCAATGAAGCTGAGGCTGAGAAAAGTAAGTTCCACAGACTGAAGTTTGATTGCGTATTTGACCCACAACAGTTCGTGCACACTCCAGACTTGATAATGACCTATTATTAACTGAGAATTCTTCAAGGTCCATATCATTATCTTGTGGTGTGTCTTTTTGAGAATGGGTTTGAATTTTCCCTACAGCCTTTCGCCTTTTTAGGTCTCGACCTAGCGACGCAGCGCGAAGCGCTGTCGCTAGCGAGACTTATTGTTGCTGACTTGCTTCGGAAGGGAGACAGGAGCTGTGCACGCGCACGACGGACTGGAAATGTGAACGCGCCCGTGAACACGCACTGTGCACATCTCCTGTCCCCCTTCCGTCCTCGCCAGACGCAAAACATGAGCTGTGCACGCATAATGAAATCTACAATCCCCGAACCACACGTGATAAAACTATATATGAAAAAAATCAATAATGTTTAAATTCAAATTACAAATACAGCCGGCGACACGCTCCTGAATGAAGTACAGGTTCACACTCGCTCGCGTCAAAGCCTTAACCTCTTGGACACAGAGGGCAGCCACGCTGACCGGCAGCAGCTCACCTGGACGTGTCAGCAAGTCTCCCCGACACAAGCTGCAGGAGGACACTGAGTAACGCCGTCCAAGCAACCGGCTCCATGCCTGCGGCCAGCCACGAAGTTTTGCAATCAAAACACTTGTCTTTCCGCATTGTTGCAGGAATCCCCGCGCTGCTCTCTGGGAAGTAGGTTTGGAAAGGGGCTCCGTCGCGAGCTCGCCTCTCTCTGGTGGTCACTGCATTGGCTGTGCAGCCCGGCGGCGCGCTGAATGACTGGCTGTCAGTCGGGGGCAGGCGCCGTCTTCTCTTATTTCGCCTTTGGCGGTGTTGTTTTCTCCTCTTTGCCTCTCCCCCTCTGCTGCCTGTCAGCAGCTGCCCCAACCTCTGCTTGAATTCTTCGGCAAGGCTGTCCCTGCAGCCATTAATGACCGCGCCGTGGGCTCCGCGGGCCGGGAGGGGACTTAGTTTTCACATTTAATCCCGAGCGCGGCGCCCGCTTCAGGGACACCGCGCTCGGGTTCATTATTTTTTAATTATTAACTTTATTCATGAGCGCGGCGCCCGCATCAGGGACACCGCGCTCTTTCTTTCTTTTTTTTAACTTTATTGAGCGTGGCGCCTGTTTCACGGACACCGCTCTCTGCAATGCAATAGGTGTTGCTTTTCGTATTGTAAATGACAATGCCTGTTAATTCTTTTATAATAGGCATTGCCATTTACAATGCCAATAGCTCCAAAACTCGCAGTTGCGAGACCTATTGCATTGTAAATGCTTGTTTGTAATTGGGCTTGTAACAAAAGTTGTATTGGTCCCCTTGTGCAACCTGATCTCATAGTGGAAGGCTTGTTACTCCGAAAAGACAGCAGGGAAACAAACCTCACCACAACTGTATTCCTATTATGAACCAATGGCTAAAGCCTAAAATCCAGGCTATAGTGGCTCCGTAGGCACCGAAAAGAAGAAAATAACCGTAAAGCTCTCCAACAGTTCTCAGGACACAGGTCAGCTCAGAACCTCCATAGATACCGCAGGCCATGGGTAACAGACCTCCTCCTCTCACTTTTTTCCCACGTGCCCCACTTGGCACACAATGCCTTGTACAAAAAAAAGAAAAAAAAAGGTATGAAATACTATTGCCTGCCCGCCACAGGTGGGATTTGCAACAGCGTATTTTATCTAAACAATCAAATAATTAAAACTGCGAAGACTTGCAGATCTGCAATAACTTCTATGCCAGCAGCCAATTACCAGGACGAGTAAAGATGTAAATATGCAACCGGCGAACCTAGCATACAGCTACTTAGCCTCTTCCAAAAGCCGGGAACAAGGGCCAGCTTTGCAATTCGGCTTCTCTTTCCTTCTGTTTATTTTTTTTTCTCACCCCTCCTTACACTCCTTACTCTCTCCTGGATTTCCCTTGTACAGAAGCTGGAGGGACGAGGCAGAGAATAACCCGGTAGTAAAAAGAAGGTTGCTGTTGGTAGCCAGTGGGATCCGGCCAGGGACCTCGGTGATAAGTTAAGGACAAACTTTTAGTTTAGTTTTAGAGGAGGGCAGGCAGCGTGCAGCAAAGCAAAGAGCAGCAGTCATTGTTACCGATGGCAATGAGGGTCCTCAACGGGGGAGCAAGGCGCACCAGCCTACCGCTTCCCGCTTCCGCTCTACCTAGGGGGCCCACGCGGCTCTAAGCCTTACCTCTTATGGTGTGCTTTCACCTCTGTGCGGCGCTCCTTCACCACACCTTTGCCGCTTGCCCTTGCTCCTCTTCACTCTTGCACTCCTGCACGCTCCTATGTGCTCCCTCCTAGGAACACCGGTGTGCAAGCGGCCAGCCAGCCGCGGTCTGGACCCAGACCTGAAAAAACGCCGGGGTCCGCCGGGGTCCAATTGATGGAGGAGGTGTCTTCTAGGTGTCTGCATACAGTCCTTCCTCAGGCATCTGTGTACTCAAAGAAGCCTGTTAGCTTTTTCCACAACCTGTAATGTAGCTAAACACAGGATATGCTTGTCCTATACCCACAACCTACTAGGTATGTGCACAGTGTGATAATAGCATATAAAATGTCCGTTACTTTTTCCATGCAGCCTGTGCTCTAGGGCCAAGGTTATCACTCCTCTCACACTGCATCCTCCCATTGGAGCATGGCTCTCCATCATGTGCTGGTATTGCATACCCCAAAGGCAGGTATCTGAGGCACTTCTTATTGTGCTGATTGCAGTCCACACCCACACACCATCTCTAACCCCCTCAACAGAATTCCCAACTCAATTATTCATTGTAATGTTCTGACTTTAAAAGTAAAATGGGAGAATTCTTCACCATATATATTTGAAGTCTATATAAATATAGCTCTTTTCACGAGACACATGGGCTCCTGTATTGAGCACACCAAGGAGAAAGTTCTGCCTTGTCTAATTATAACCAACTCCTCCACAATTCAGTGCACTGTTTCCCAACCCAGATTATGGTGCTGCCTTGATAAGAAACTGAGAGATGTATCATGATGGGCTGCACTGGCTCAGTGCAGAATCAAACACCTGTTTTGTTTTTTAATGTGAGGGGTCAAAAGTTCATACATAGAACTAAGAATGTCTCTGAGTCACTGCAGTTAAACAGAACAAGTTGGAAACTGAGAGCATAAATTGTCTCTTTCTATTTCTAACTTTGTTTGCTCAACTGAGGAGGAGCACACTCTAAGATGTAATTAAATGTATTGAAATGACAAAAAGTCGAGATAGCCAATTACAATTTCTCTTTCTTCTTCCTCAAATGAAACATAACCGACGTGTTTTGCTCATTTTTGACAATACAAAACTTCTTGAGGGCAAGAGATTGTGCATTTCTCAAAGTCGTTACAGTTGTTAATGCAGTGATTCCATATTGCTTCTGCTTTGTACATTTAATCACATGATAATGAAGTTGTATGTTCAGCATGATGCCAGTCACATTTCCAACATTGTACTGGATTCTCGCTTTGGCCAAAGCTGCTGATAATGTGTATATATATTCCCAAATGTGTTAACTCGGAGAAATTCTGAGTTATGTGTTTGACCTTTAGATACCTCACACTGAAAAAAAAACAGATGCTCAGCCCTGCGCTGAGCCAATGATGTCCATATTGATACTGCCCTTGGTGTTCTCAGCAATCATCAGTGTAGTTCTTCCACCAGAATGCTAAATCAAGTGTCTTTTCCACCACCTTGACTTTGTTGTTGTCCACTCTTTCACCCCATTATATGGGAAGCACAATTTCTGTAAAGTGAAGCTGCATGACTGATATGGGACAGGACAAGCGTCTTTCTGCAGTGGTTACTGATGGTTGTGCAGGTCTTGGATGCCATACTGCCTACACATGTATGGATAGATTTAGGCTTCAGGGACTGGTATTGGACCAATGATCATAGGTTTCATTGGGGCACTTTAGGGGCTAACTGGTCCCATCTTGGGAAAGAAAATATTTTTATTGCTTGGACTTAATCTCAAAACTAAAGGCATTGTTCACATTCACTACATATTTTTCCAGAATAAAGAGGAATTATACAGTTTTTTCCTTTAGGTGAAGAGGGCAGCTGTCGAAAAAAACTAAAATGACTGGAATTTTGACAATTATGTAGTGACGGTATGTACCTAAGTGCTGGAGGTCCTAGTAGTATTCTCTGTAAATGTCCATTTTCAACCAGTAGATTAAGTTAGTCCTAAAAAGTTTGCAAAATGAGCCACTGAGACCAAGTCTTTTAGTAATACCATGCATCTGCCATATCGCAAGGGCTATCAATGGTCTGTAATAAAAGAACTCCAACTTTAGAATGATCTGCCTCTACTTTATACTAGGAACAAGAGCACATGAAATCTTGATGATCTCTTGGTCAGAGCAAGATCACTTCCTCCTCCTCCAGGGATAGATTTACCATAGAATGTGCTATATAGTTTTAGTTTATCTTCTAATTTATCCATTTGCAATACTCCTCCTTATATACACTTTCAATGTCTCCTGTAGTCATACGGAATTATAACCTGTAAACATTACCACTACCGCTATTCCTTCCCAGCTACTTTGAGAAACATTGATATCTTAAACCCTCTTTACTACACTTTTTAAGGGCCTGGAATAATTTCGATTACATGTCCTAAAATTTCCCAGAAGTTTCTATCATGTCAAGAAACAAAAATCACAGATTATGCACATCTCAGGTTCAAATCTCTACTTGGCCATACTACTTGACTTTTCCCAGCATTTCCAGTATCCTGCTCTTCTCTCTTTCATCCTCTTTTGGGCTTTTTAGGGCCCACCTATATGCTGATGTCTTAGATCCTAGTTTTTCTGTTTCAGGATTCCTTGTGTTGAGTTCTCTTCCCCAGGCAGTCAGCTTCCCTTGTTGCTCCGGTCACACAAGCTGATTGTGATGCACCTTTCACTGAAGTCTCACTACTGCTTTACTTCTTCAACCAGCAGATGACTTAATGAAGGGGGGTTTCCGCATTCTACTCTTTCACCTCCTACTTCTTAAGTGACATTAAGCCTCGCCTTAATCTTTCATTCTTTCATAAGGCTAGGCCTGAATCTCTTATGGCAGAGGAGGCAATTGCGTGGTCAGGCATCTAAAACAACTGCTGGGGTGAGTGTGCATGGGTGGCGTGCATGTATTCATTGGTGGAGATGGTGCATGGGGAATAGAGAGGAAGCACATGGAGTATCTTGACAGGGATGTTTTGGAGTTGGATGGGGTGATAAGCGAGGTGCTGGATTTTTGGTCTCTGTTAAGCCCCAAGAGGCTAAAAAAGGTGTCTCCCTGGTCCTCGTTTCCACCTTGTTTTATTACAGTCATAAAATTCATGCGCTTTATGCAAATGTTGTAAAGCTGCCTAATTAAAGTATCTTTTTCACAATTTCAATTCTGACCATTATATAGTTTCATTTGACTATGTGATTGAAATATGATGTAGTGTATATTAATATACTGCTCATGTTTTTTCTTTCAATTTACTGCCTATGATAGGCATGGATATAAAGGTGACAATTGAATGTTCCTAATATCTATAAACTGGAAAGCTGTCTGTAAAACAGGACATCTCACAAACAAGCTCCAACCAAGAATCCAGTGAAAGTGCACTTCTGCTGGGGCATCCCAAAGGGTAAACATCGTTTACCCCGCATGCGAAACATCGCATGCCATTACAACACAAGCCGTTACAACGGCTTGCTGTAGGGGGCAGAAGGTGTTGGATTTTAAATCCAACACCTTCCCTACTGTTGCACAGACTGGAGTTGGAATAGTAATTTATACTATTCCAGCATCCAGCGCCCCCCCAACAGCAAGTCGTTGTAATGACTTTCGTTGTATTGGTATGCGATGTAACAACGCGATCGTTGTAATGACCGCGCTGTATTGGCATGCGTTCTAAACGCATTCGTTATAACGTGGCCAATTCCTTTAGCATTGTGAAGGATTAGATAAGCTTTCTGAAAGGAAGATGTGGATACTGTCTTCCACACATGATGGACATCGACATCGCCTTCCACTGTTTTCCTAAGGGAAAACGTAGGATTCATGTTTCTGCCACGTGCATAGTGTGAAAAACCTCCAGGCCTCTTCAAAAGCCTATTGGACAACTATTGAAAATATGGACACACGCACTAGCATTTCTAGAGGATCAATGAGGAACATCAATCACACTCCTCCACAGTTATTTCAGCTTGAACTTCATTGAGTTGGTTTGTTGGGCGGAGGTAAGAAAGAGTGTGTGGTTCTGAAGGTTACATAATACCAGGGCTTTAAGTGGAATAATAAAACTGGGGGGGGGGGTCCATCAAAGGGGCGTCGCCGATGTAATTAAGGGCATAGCTTGAAAACACATAAGCTAAAAATCTGTGCTTAGCATAGTGTGCCTCCGAACTGGTATTGTGCTGCTTCTGTCCTTGCATCCAGATATATAATACAAGAAACATTACACCAACAATAACCCAGGACTATTGGCTTTGCCAATGGTTACTAGTTGCATAAGATAAATAAGCAACAACTATGGCTTAGTTGTATAGAATATTGAAAATGCTTCAGTTCGGAAATGATGAGACTGTGAAACAAATATAATGAGTCTCTTTGAGGTTACCTCAAAGTCAGTGAAGGGTGGTACTGCTGCAGAGTTAAGATATTTTTTTCACCCAGATGGTGAGGGCAAAAATGGAGAGCCCGATAGAGACCCGTCTCAGCACCTGCTTTTCACCGGCAGGACCCCGCCCAATTAAAGCCCTGCATATTACCACCAACAAAATGAACAAGTCAATGAAAACTAGTATAGCTGGTATGAATACTAACATTACATTGTGACCAAATACACTTGAGCAGGGCAATTCAGTGTATGAAGCATTTTGTGACAGTGGTGGTTAAATGAACCGTTGAAGCGATCAACATGTAGATCATAGCAGACACCCCAGAACGTCACTGTCCTACATTTACAAATGTTTAAATAATTTGTTGTTCCAGTCCACCCACTTTAAAGGGGCCATCCAGTATAGAAAATTAAAACAGTTCTCTTTACCCAATCCTGTGTCTTTACCCATCCCCAACAATAGGCATACTAGAATGTGCCCTTACTTGATGAAGTAACCTGGGGTTTTGGGATATATTTTGACAATATTCACTGCAAGGTTGTCCCCGTTAGACGTGAAAAACTATATATTTATTATAGGGTTGCCTCTATTTAGGTACAGTGCAAATATGAGGTCCGTACTGACCGAGGGACAGGGAATAAAGTGATTTAGGGTTGCCACAGCAGGCTTACATCATTGTCATGATCGAGGAACCATCTAAATTGTGTCAGTTAGGCAGTGGCGGCTCGCACAGGTAACGCTGTGGGGTGGCGAGGCGGGGCAGGGGAGGGGCCAGGTGGGGGGGTAGTAGAGTACGACATACGGCGGGAAAGTGAAATGTAATTAAATACCCCCCACCCGGCCCCTCCGCCGCCCCGCCTCGCTGCCCCACAGCGTTACCTGTGCGAGCCGCCACTGCAGTTAGGACTATCATGAGGTTCCTGCAGAACAATGAGAAGTCTGAATGAGCCAATACAGTGTGGCCATGAGGTTCTTGCTAGCAATCGCAGTGAAAGTGAGCGACTGCAGAGCAAATGGGAGGTGCATTCAGATGAAAGAAGCAGCTAAGTGGTGGTGCATGGATACCATGTGCTTTGTGAAAACCAGCGAGGTGTGAAACAATGGTGCTGGTTGGACGCAGTGCAGTTTATACATCCCAAGGTAAAGAAAATCACAGGCTGCAGGAACATAACATGTGCATTTGTAAAGTGCACGTTCACCCGTAGGTATCTTGGCGCTGAATAACAGATGTTTCTTGTTACCCAACGGTACTCATTTTATCGACCTCAAATGGATGAAAGGCTGAATGGACCCGCCGGGATTTAAACCTGTGACCATGAGGTCGAACACAGGCCCCTGCAGTGGACGCATTAGTCCACAGAGCCACCAGACCCGGCTGGAACAAAATGATATCCATGTAGACAGCAGGAAGAGGTAGTGAGGTAACACTTGACTACCACAAAGACCCAAGGGGCTTGCAACTGAACATCAACGCTTACATAATTTAAAAACTCTGTATAGTTTGAGCAGATCTAAAGATAGAGAACACATGATGCGATACTGCCATGTGGTCTGTGGAGACCACAAGGAGTAGTAAATAACAGGAGTGATATGGTACTAAAGGCAAAGTTGACTAAGTGAAATATTGCTAATTAGGGATACCATCCATGAGGAATGGTTAACTGGAGTGACTATGATGCAGCGTCCATGTGATTTGGAGAGACAGCCATCTGCCATCCTGGAGTTCGCAGTTTAGTGCTTTAACATAAAGAAGCCCCCATCTCAAAACTGGACATACAAGTTCAGATAGCTCTTAGGGGCCTTTTAAATTTTAATATAAAGTTGCTATAAAATGTGGTTCCCTTAATGCGGGGCTTAAGAGGTCAAATAGTCCTGCAGTTGTTTTGAAACTGAAGTCTGTCCTTATTCCAAAGGGGTGCTTAAATAGTTAGAAGTGTCTGAAGCTGTTAAAATGCTTCCAGGTGGCCAGTTTTGTGTTTATGTTGGCAGAGGTGTTATTGATTGATTGATTGATTGATTGCTAAGGCAGAGTACCATTGCCAAAGTATCCCTGATGAGGCTAAGTATAAACAAAATGGAAAGACACTAATTGTAAGATGGTGCCAATTCCGTAAAATGTTCTAATTCGTAACATTGGTAAAAATGCAAAACATGACTGTGAGAAAGTGGATTATTAGTCACTATTCTTCTTAGGTCCAGTAAAGAACTCAATACTGCTAGCTATGGCACAGAGCAGACAGGCTTCAGTTAAGACAATGTACATAGCATTTAGAAGTACCAAAATAGTTAAAAAGTCAAAAGTGCAACACAATGATAATCCCACTCCAAGTTATAAAAATAGGTGATAATTGAATGAAGAAAATGACACCAAAATTACATTCCAATAAAAGAACCAGAGATATGAATGTGTTATGTGTTGTGATGATTCACTGAAGATTTCCATCTTGAAGGGATTAGATCTTAACCAATGGTTGAGAGATGAGTAGTCTCTGAATCCTCTTGACATCTTGTGACGGAAAGGACAATGGGATATATTCCATACACCATTTCTGATACTGGAGCTTGAGGTATTGCCAGTTTCTGTAGTAAGGACTGAATCACCTGGTAGAATGCTATTTTCTTAGTGGGACATCATGGTGTCTAAACCTCTAGACTCAGAAGGAGACATAAAAATCAATTATATATCCAGTTCTGATCACTTGAGAAGCCCAGGCATCTGAAGTAGATTCCTCTTAGCTTTTACAATGAAGGGCTGAATGCATCCTCTTACTGAAACCTCATGGCCATCCTTGGAATATTCAAGACCATTGCTGGAGAAGTCTGTTCCTGTTTCTTAGGCTAATTTTCACTACCTCTTTTCCCCCACAGTTAGTAGAGGAGAAAGAAATGTGTTACGGCCTGAATGAGGGAGAATGTTCATTGTCTTTAAAAATTTAATCATCAAATTTCACTTCAAAGAGGCGTCTCCCCAGACATCTCCCCACAAATGATAAACAGTCAAAAGGTTGACTTCTGGGCTTCATTTGATTACCAGCCTTTGAAAAGCAGCATATGTTAATCAGCAAGAGAAGCTCAACTATCTAGGGATGATTCTCAAAAAACATCAAAATAAATGTTTGATCTGCATTTATTGTGAACAATCAGTCTGATGTTTCATCCCCTTTATAAGTGAAATAAATTCTGCCCCATTTCAACAGTTTCAAATATTTTCCTAAAGCTGAGAAGAGCATTAAAAACGATGTACCAGGGATTTAAAAGAAGAATCAGGAATATCAGGATTAGGGAAGCCCATATTTTCTTGAATGAGCAAAAGATTAACATACATTAGATCCTTCCCAATGAACTTGCCTCTCTGCTCTTCTGCAGTCACTTTTGTGTTCTATTTATTAGCGCAAGAAGAGAGTGACATGGACCTTCTCTCAAGAGTACATTCATCAAAATGAGTAAGAGCATGCTCACTTCTGCCTTTAAAGAAGAAATTGTTTCAGCAACTATGCATCCTCGACTGTCCTCCTCTGCCTCTTTAGAAAGAAGTTTGACCCTTGTTCTAGAATGGGATGAATACCTCGTATGGAATGAAGAAGAGCAATCCACAGATTGTTTTTTCTTTGAGTATTGCCCAATTGGCCAGGATACTCAATAGTTCTGAATGAAGAAATTGAATTATTACCTTTTAGTTGTTGTAAAAAAGAACTTGTGTCACAATGGGATAAACATTACTCTGAGTGGCATCTTCTCTTTGCATTGGTCAAGATGGAAGTTTGTTCATGTATATGATCCTCTCCTCTGCCCTACTGAAACACCCATATGTGAAAGCTCACTGCTCCCCACTAATCCGATATCTACCACCAGATGAAAGGTATGTGGTCAGCTGTCTATGCCCTTTCTAAAAGCCCTAAATCATATTGTCGCAGGAGATATATAAGAAATATGTTGGCAGTCCTGCATCCACATGAAACCTTCAGTAGGCCTATGCTTCCAAACTTCCTAACTTGATGCATACAGGATCATGTCCGTATCTCCCTATTTTCAAGAGTCCCTTGCATGCCTCCCTTCCCCACAAAGAGCCAAATATTATGTCCAAGCCAGGCAGGGGTCCTAGGTCTTTATACACCATTCCCATAGTCCTCATCTTGATCAGAGATAGGAAACAACATCTGGATGCTCAAAATGGTATCCTGTAGATCATGCTAAGCTATGGGTGGGCAGTTCTTTTTTCACTGCATCCCCTGATTCATTTCTTTTCTCGAAGGAGTATTGACCTCAAAAGTGATTAGTGAGATGAGAAGAGGGACTTTGAATTCAAGAAACAGTAACAGCTTTGTGTATATCAGAGTTGTTGATCTATCCTCATACTTCATCAGAATTAAAAATAAATAAATACCAATAATTTTAGCTAGGAGGACATTTGAGGTAATGGAGCCAATAATTTGCTTTGAAGAATGAGAAATTAATAGAGGAATAGTAATTAAACCTACTGAATATTATGGAGTTAATGAAGTGTGTTACAATAGTTTGGGATGTCTTATATTGATACAACTCTACTAAGTTACAGTTGTAGTACCCTGTGATATCTTGGATGGAAAAAACAGATAACACCTAAGTATGGTTTTTGATGGGTGGATAAGAGTACACTTTTCTCTTCCTGTGAAAAGTATGGGTTTTATGTATGCTACTCATGGGTGACCATCTGCATGAAAATCGTGGTCCATGCAATTTGTGAAATAATTTTTATTGTGCAATTCCCATTTTCACGATCATGAGTAAAACTGATCTTGCATAACTTACAACAGGCTACTGTTTAATGTAGAGTAAGTTGCACAGTGAATTTTTCTGGACTAACACGTCCAGGATTCCTGCACAATTCCTGGAATTTCTGATTGAACTGCTTGCGAATACCCAATAACCTGTGCAATTTATTCTTGCCTTCTTTGTATAAGTACACTACTCAATTGTCCATGTGTACACATTCATATTGGTTCTGTTTCATTGTGATTGTTTCTGATACATCACTGCATGTTGAATGATTGTGTCTCCTCCATATTTCAGATTTTTTGATTATTGAGCAAAGCAAAAAAAAAGCTGAAAAAATCTGAAAAATTGCACAGGCCCAAAATATTTACTCCTGCCAACATGCCAGCACTGAGTTCTCCCTGTCTGTGCACATAGGGACATATTTATCAACACTGATGCAACACTGCGCAATGCTGTGTTGCAGCATTTTCTTGCCCCATGAATATGCCGTATTTATGTTACAGCACATTATGGCGCAAGGACCACAGATGCATCATGAATTCAATGGAGTCGGGACTGGTGCAAGGTGCCATAACGCAAGTGCACCCTGCATGATGCAAAGGTGATTTGTGTGTCGTAAAGCACCCCTATGTGCCGCAAATCAGCAGTGCGTCATGCAAGAGTGCTTTGCATTGTGGAAGAGTTTCAAAAAGTGATGCAATCCACACAGCAATACTCCACAATACTGGGAATAATGGAAGGAGCCTCAGGGAACCAGGAGGGTAACTACCCCAGCACATAAGACTCCACAGCAACCTTGTGGAAGAGGAAGAGGAAGTCCAACTTCAGTGAGGAGGAAAATCAGATACTAATAAATGAGGTGACAAAAAATGAGCATCTGCTATTTGTCACCTCAAAATTGCCATTGGGTAGGAAGGAGGCCATTTGGCAAGCAATAGAGGATAAAATCAACTGTGTAGCACATACAAAGAGGACCATCCTGGAGTGCAAGAAGAAGTGGGATGATTACAAGTGCAGGACCAAAGAAAAACTGGCCAGGAACCTTAAGTCAGCCATGAGGACCGGGGGAGAACCTGATATCCAGGGGGAATTGGATCCGTTGGAGGAGCAGGTGGCATCCCTCATCCCAACAGAGTTGGTAGCTAGAGTGGAAGGGCAGGACAGTGCTGAAATAGAAGACCAGCAAGAACTACAGGGTGAGTAAAAACAAGGGACCATATATTAGCAAACTGTCATGCAGGACAATGCAGCAACACACTTTGCTGTGTTGTGTGTGCTGTGCTGCATGAAAGGGAAAGGGCAAGAATGCTTCACATGTTAACTCATCCTTCACATAACTGTCCTTTTCTTGGTCAGTACCAAATTTTCCATCCTGATCCATTCCTGCCAAGACTCCCAGATCCATGGGTGATGTGCTGCCCCAGTTAAGGTATTTCCATATCATACTGGGACTTGTAGTGTCATTTAACCCTTCACAAAACAGGACTACAAGTTCCAGAATACAATGCAGAAAACCTGTACTGGAGCAACACATCATGCATGGAACGTGGAAGCTTGGTAGATATGCTAGTGCTGATGCAGGCCCCATTGCACCGTGATGCAACTGTGCTTGTGTTGGGGCTGGGTTCACAAAAGTGTACTGTAAAGTAAAATCAGTTGATGAGGCTTTGTAGAGGGTCAATGTGTCACCCAAGAGGGACTCCAGGTGCTGAGTTGGCGCGTGCACTGGAAGTAGTAACACTCAAAGAGAAGGTGTACAGTTTCTAGTACAAATCCACATTTGAGTAGGCTGACTTGATGTGCTGGGGAGAATGTCTGGGTTGTAGCCTGCCATGTATGAGAAAACCCTACCTCCTGTCTTGCGCATATGGATATGGGGGTGTGGGTGAGTGTAAGTGATGATGAGCGGAGGTTCATGATTGGTTGCTAGAAGAGTAGATGGCGTTTAAGCTAGGTGGGACCATGGTAGTTTAGTGGCTTGTAGGTGCAGATAAGCATCTTGAATTGCCAGTGTGTCTGAATGGGGAGGTAATGTATGTTTCTGAGGTGACGTGTGATGTGAGTGTTGCAAGGATATGAATTTACCCTAAATAAATGAAAAGACAAGAGACGTTTGCCAAAACAGGAACACGTTGGTTTAATTAAATGCTGTGGCCGGGAGAGCCTCGACAGAGTGCATCTGCTCAAATTCTCTTGGTATACAAAGTTTTGGCTTTTGTTTTGTTCAAGAGGTATAGTAAAGCAATCAAAAGAGCATCTCAGTTGAAAATCAACAAGTGCAGGCATCTGATAAGGACACAGATCGCTCTCAACCTTGGGGAGAGCTAGTGTGGGCCAGTGTGTATGTGTTCAGATGTCCGGCTTGAGGAGCGCGTGATCACTACGTGTGGAGTGCATGTTGTGTCCTGATTGGTTGATAGTTTATATCTCCATGTGGTATCTTGCTTTGTGGTATTTTTGGGGAATGCGAGCCCTTGGCGAAACGTGTTTTATTGGGGCCAATTTCCTTAGACCTGCTTGTGGTGCAACTATCTATCTGTGGGATCTGGCAGGGTTCTCCAAGGGTGCACGTTTGTCTTTAGGTTAAGAGAGACCCCACCTGTGACTTGGCATTCGACACCTGTGACCTGGCATGTGTGTGGGTTGTAGGACTTGTCTAACTACATATCTCTGACTCAGAGTTGATGGGGAGGTCACCTTGGGTGAATCCGACAGCAATGATGTGAGTTCATTAGAACTCATAAAAGTAATATGGCAGTCACTGGTATCATTTTTATCGACATCCTTAACATTGTACATACAGTTGTCATAGCATACATTGACATTGTTTTTACTGGTATTGACATAATTATGTTTGCTTAGGTCATAACATACATTGACATTTTTTTTAAAGTATCGTCTTTTGTGCATGGATTATGACATACATTTATATCCTCATTGCCAGTGTTAGCGCTGCTGTGCGAGTACAGGTTATGACATACATTGGCATTGCATTGACAGGTATTGGCATGGCCCTGTGGGCACAGGTTATGGCATACGTTGATATTGCATTTATTAGTATTGCCATAGTCGCTCCTGCACATATCATGGTATTCATCGACATCGTATTCACCGATTCCAACAAAAGTGCCGCAAGATAGGCTGAGTGATATTCTGACAGTGGTGTGTTGGATAGTTTTCCTCTTGTGTAGCAGGTGTGCAGAGATGCTGTAGTAGAGGGCATAGGTGTGCTACAGTCTACATGCGAGGAGGGCCTGGGAGATGGAATTACAGGTGTCAGGAGGGAACCATATGAAGAAATGTCTGACCATGCCAATAATGTGAAAGCATGTGGATGTGATTGTGGCAATTTGATGTCTCAGGGTGAGGCAAGTGTCCAGGATGATGACATGTGTTTGTGGTGTTTGGAAGCTGAGGATTTCGGGCCTAGTCATGTGGGGAACCAGGGACAGTAGATGTTGTAGAATGTCATCTTGTTATCTTATCAGGCGGAGTATGAGCAACTAATCTCACGTACAGGTAGCCATGTTGCTCAATGGCATAATGTAACTACTGTTGATGGTGTTGGTGTCTCCTGAGAGTTACTGTATGATCTGGGTATCATCAGTGTGAAAGATGATGTACAGTCTTATTACTGGGTCTGAATGATGATTGCCAGAAGAGTCATGTACATGCAAGAGAGTGGGCCAGAGTGAAGCGATAAGCCAGGCTCTGCAGATGAGCTACTTCTGTTCTGAGGGAATAGAGTGAGCATGAGCTGTTGCAAACTACCAATTATGAAGGCGGCTATCCACTTCAGAGATGATCCTGTGTTCTCAGTGTTGTGGAGTCTGGAGGTGACTGTGTGTGTGCTAGAAAACTGAAAAATTCTTCTGAAATATTTGAATAATGAAATGTACAGGCCCTCCCCCTTACATGCAGCGCAGCAAGATGGCTTGCCATGTAGAGTTGTGTGGATGTTTGTGATTGGGCTGATTAATGTGCATATTGCATGCTAAACAGTACAGCAATGCAGCTTGATGTGTAGTGCTGTGTGAAATTCAGAGTGCAGGATAGAGTATGGTATAATAATATTTGACATGTCTTGCAGTGCTGGGCCACAAACAGATGGCTAGAGCAAATGCAGGCAGCCTTTCTACATGATGCAATGGTCTCTGCAGTGGTGCTAAGAAGGTAAATTTATAACATTGCCGGCAGACAGCAGAAACATGTAAAATGTGGCCCATTGTTTCTCTCACCCTTTCCGGCAGGGCTGGGGAGAAAGCTGTCGAGCTGCGTTGTGTTGTCTGAAATGTACACAAATAGGTCCCATAGTGAGTACTGAAGTTGTGTGAACAACGTACATGTATTGCAATGTGAAAACTAACTATAGTACAACATTGCCACATACACTTGTAGAAAAATGTGTTCCACAGATCCCTGTGTAATTGAAAGTTAAGAAAAATACAGTCCGATTGTTACAGAAATCATTTATGTCATAATCAATCATAGAATCCTCTTAACAAATTTCTATTTCTTTCCAGAGGGACAAACAACACCTCCGTGAGATTAGCCTGTACATGATGCCCAACCTGTTGAAGACACCATCCTGCCCACTATGGATGGAGACACCTTCCAACAGCTCCTGGACACTTTTGACAATTCTCCTCCTGAACTTGCAAGAGAAGACAACATTGTTGTTTTTCCAGATGAACCGACACACACTGAACATGGACCATAAACCTATGACAGCAAAGCTGAGGACCCCCAAGTTGCTTTTCAATGGTCAGTGGTAGGAGTCAGACAGCGGATGGCTAATGAGGTCTGGTCTGGGATGGAGACCATAGCAGGCACTTTTGAAGGAGTCCCTAGGTGTCTGATCCCTAATAAGGTGTTGTCAAAGGCTATGACAGGCACCTACTCTTAATTCTATGGGATTGATGAGTCCCTAGCTGACATCACTGGTGTAATGATGCAGTGAAGTTGTCAGGCAGCTGGAGAGCATTAATACATCCATCCACTCCTTGGAGGCCAAGATAGATTCCTTCATAGCAATAACGAGTGCCCTCAATATCAAAGTTGTTTCTTTGTTGGCTAACCAGCAAACCCTTGGCAGGGACCACCATGCTGCCTTACTGGCACTCACAAATGTTGTTGGGAACATGGGGGTCACATCTTCTGCCACTGATGTGTGTGTGCCTGAGTCTGGAACCATCTTTCAGCTGCCTCCCGTTCAATACCACAACTTCCAGGGAAGGAAGAACACCCTTCAAGGGAGGAAGATGCAGAGTTCCCCAGTTTCCGATAAAAAACATCCAGATAACCATTTGTGAATGCCCCCTGGCCAGTGTTTCTCTCTGTCCTGTATAAGACATGATGCCACCCTCGTCGTAACCCAAGATTATATTCTTTGTTTGTGCTGTATGTTATTTTGTTCACTTGTGCCCCTAAATCCTATGCGACACCTGATAATGTCAATGTTTTCCTCATTGATCACACTATACACATGTAAATGTGTAAACTAATGTATTTATACACACAATACCTATTTGATTTGACATATGTGTTTGCAAACCTTTCTAAAAGATAAACCTATTCACATGTTGGAATGTGAGGAAAGGAACCTCTGGAAGAAAATAAATATGAATTTCTGAAAGACTATTGAGATTTTTACGGTTGCTACTCAAAGGTCTACAAACATATTGTAACTATAACACCCAATGTAACTTTTGTTAATCTGGAGAAGAGAGAGCTCAACTTAATTGCACATTTTACCTTTGTATGTGCACATACACCACTCACACCCATTGCAGTGTTATGATGAACAATGTGTACCATATCATTCTCATGTCAGAGTGTATCAAAGAGATACAGTTTCCAGATAGACACAAAGTGAGAAGGTTCTTGAAAAGTATACAAAAACGTACTAACTGTAAATGGAATGTGTGAGGCATGTGAGGACAAAGCTAGGGGTGGGTTGTTATCTCCGCTCTGCCGGCAGAGTTCACTGAGTTTTGCCACTCTGAGCACCATTTGGAGTGAGAAGTTCAGAAAAAACTTCTCTTCGCTGGTGGAGTTTACCGGCGTGCTCTCACCCCTAGTTCAGCCTGCACAGTTTACAAATGTCAAAGGAACAAATACAACGAATGAAACTAGGATGGGCTGCCCAGGATTCCACCAATCCACTACAAATACATTGGTGCTAATAACACCCATAGGTCAACAGCCCCTCAAATGGCATATTGTGAAAGGAAATAGAGAGGTAATGGCAAGTCACTGTTTCTTAGCTCCAGGTTTATTGAAAATCCAATCAAACTAGTGACTGACTGTTCGCACGGAGCTTGCACAATTGCCTGACTGGAGAAAAACATAATAGCTAGATTGTCTCGTAAACCGGCAAGTGAATTGCTGTCGGTAGGACGCTAGCTTAGGTCTACACTGCTCTACAATGTTGGGCACTTTCTCATCTTCCTTTCCAAGTGACGTGTTTGGACGAAATAAAGGCAGTAAATGTTTATGTAACAAACAATGTTGTCTCTTGTAAAACATGGCTTATAATAATTTTTATTCTAATAATATTTAACTAATACTATACCCCATTTACTACAGAATGGGTCATTCATTTATCAGAAAGATCGTTAATAAAATGAACGCCTGCATTGTGTTATCAATTATTTCGAATAGTGTTGCTGAGTACAGGTCGAATGCTCTTTTAATATGGTGATTATTTTGTATACCTCAAAGAGGAACCTAAACGCTAGTCTGAGTGAATGGTTTTAGGTTCAAAAGTCAGCAGCCATATTGGTTCGTCACTGTGACATCATGAAAAGTCTGCTACACCGGGTAGATTTGAATTGGAAGTATGGAGTGGAGAACAAAAAGCTCGTTATGGGCGATGATAGATCGGTAGCAGCTGCATGGGGGCAGGAAGAACCACTAGGCGGGGAGTTGGAGGGCTGGAGCGCAACAGTAGAAGGCAAGGAGGAAGGTGTGGTGGAAGGGGATGTAGGTTCGGTGGCAGAGAGGAGATGGATCAGCAGCAAGAGGAGGAAGATCTAGAGATGGAAGAAGCCATTCTGGGGCCAATGCAGACATCTGAGGTGGCAGAGCGGAGCGAAGACCAGGAGGGAAATTCCCACAGCATTCGGGGCTTAGAGGATTGGATGAGGTGAAACAAGTTAAGAGACGAGAAATGATAGCCTAACGCGTGCGCAGACATAAACAAATACATACACTCAACTATTAGGGGAGTAATATTTGAGCACTGTTCAGTAGTGTTCTGCATGTGTGATCATGCGTGCCCCATATTGTGTGGAGGTACCACTATTAGGAGTTTGTAAATGGGTAAGAAGTACAAAGGCATAAATGACTCTTGTTGGATGTTCCCTTATGAGTGTATTGTTGCTTTGCTAACTCCAACCGCTCGTGGAACTCCCAGAATTGAGTGGAGTTTTTCAGTGACTCTGTGGAATTCCTCAGAGTGAAACTCCTCGAGCTCCGCCCAGGCCTAGACAAAACACTAAACAAATATCAACATCAATGTTTAAATTTAAAGATTACCACATCATTTCAAAATGTGAAAACATCACTGCTCACACAAAAGATAATCAACAATGGAAAACTCTGGATGGTTGCACCACTACTAGCCAAATAGCCATACCCATAGTCCTCAGAAATTAGCATAGTATATGTGCCACAGAAGGATGCACCAGTGCATCCCAATACTATGAATGACAGAGACCAAGAAATACAAGTGCACCTTGTCTCCCCTGTGTATACTGATAGGTGTTGAGTAATGCAACACAGGCCAAAATAGATGACTTATGTTACTCAGCCACAGAGGGGCCTCACATGTGTTGAGTGTGAGTACATCCACATGTCAAATCATTTGCACATACAACTTTTGCATAGGTAGAAGACCACTGAATCTGTATCAATGCTACACCTCCCCAGGCGAGTGGTAAATGGGAGACATATGTAAAGAAAATATAATTGTCAGCATTTTCTAAGTGAGCTGCATGATGTGGCACATTAAGCAAGAAGTGAATCAAATTATGATGGGCGTTGTCTAGGCAGGTGTTACTTGCTGCACAATTAAAATCAACGCAACAATGCCGACCACCTTGCACAATGCTGCAAGGTTGAATTGTGACTTGAGGTCACAATTCAGGCATGGAGCCCCATTCTGTAATAAAAACTCCATGTAAACACTTACCTACCTACTTCCTTTCACACAGGGAGCTACAGTAGGAGCCTACTTGAGTTGTGCTGTGTGCAATGTGAAATACTGAGCCCCACCTACAATGTCTAAAGTATGGAAATAGTCCCATACATACCTCAAATGTGAGGAGGAATTACAGTTGTCCAGAGGCCTCTGACATTGCAACATATACCTAGAGTGAACTGAGGACAAATTGTACATCATGTACCCACCTAACACAATAGTACCAACTCACGAGAAATAAATGATATGCAACTAGAGAGCAATGATAAATGTATTGATATGGAAAAAGTATTATCTACAAAAACTAACTAATCCTACCTATCCTACACTAGCTATCCGACACAAACATCATCTACATCCTAGACATATGCTAACTACACATAGAAGCCTAAACTAATATATATTTTCATATATATATAAAACTCATAAAAAAACTATTATCAAAAACGTTTTACTTATCTAAAACTTACCTATATTAAGCTTACACCTACATTAAACCCTAGCTATCACTATGCCTCATAGAAAGAATAAAATATCAATCCAAAAAAACAGAATAGGGCATGTTCCGAGGGAGAGAGTCAGATCTGAGTGGCTGTCTTTTCCAGCGCTCCCTGGCATGTCAATATGATTTCCCTGATGCTGGCCTACTCTTTCTCGATGCAAACCATCGTCCTGTTCACACGACGCATCTGTCGGACCAGCAAAAAGTTCACATTTTAGAGTGCGGCATGCGCAGCCCTCTATTTACCTGTGCCTGCTGCTTTGGTCCAATTTAGGGTCCAAGAGAGGGCTGTGTGCTGCCCTGCTGCTGCTTGCCAGCCTGTGATCCTGTTGCTGTAGGGGACTTCTGTGGCCTGGACCTGGATCCTGCTCCCCAAATTCCACTAGCCTTCATCTTCTCATAGGCGCAGCCCATTTTCCTATAGCCATGGGCAACCCAACGAATGTGGTCATAGCGTGCATGTCGTTGTTTAAACGTCTTGGCCATGTCTGCTGTCATGTTAGATAGGGAGTCAATTTAAACACCAATTAGCTCATGTTGCAAATGTACAGGAGGTCTGTGTAGGTGTACAATATATCTAGTTAGTCACAAAATAAAAACATGCTTATCACTCATACCAATTATTCACACACATTCAGATGTGTCAATGGAAAATTCTAGACATGGCCCAGATATGTTCACTTTTGGTATAGGTCTTGTATCATGCAAGAGGTGCAAGGTTTTGGCAAAACCTACATGATATTTGTTAAGGTAAACTAGTCCAGCGTGTGTAACTCTGCATTTCATAAGTAATCTGGAGTTATACAAGACAGCACACATTGCTGACTTGCCTTACTCTGCGGCAGGCCATGAAGGGTGGGTGTCTTACTGCCGCAGCACTTTAATTTCAAAGACTACACTGATTTAGCATAATTTATAACCCTGGAAACGTTACATAATGCATCATGTACACCAAGGTACCAAAACCAGGATAAACTTTAGATTTTTACTTTTCTTCACACTCATTCTCCCTGTGCTGCAATCTTCAGTGCACAAAGATTATGCTAAAGGCCTCTCAGGATTGTGTGTCTGCAGGCAGGAGTACTCATCTGAGCAGGAACTATTTTGCCTGCAATCAGTGCAATGCAGGGCCCCTTGTATCATAATGAAAGGGTGCCAGTGTTGGTCCCAGGCAGGCAAAAGTACCCCACAAGTAGGAAAGCACAGTAATGTGCTGTATCCTGGTATTGCTGTGCATTCCTGCATTTTGACTTTTATACAGTGCAAAAAGTTGGCTTCCCACCTTGCATTGTATGAATGCCTCACAGAAATGCCACAAAGGTGATATACCAGCCATGAGGCTGGCATTGATGTGCCAATGCATGGGAAATCTTATGAGTTTGTCCTGCGGGCCACACTTACACCAATGACATTGTTTCTATGCAGTGAGCACACTGTGCTTACAGATACACATTTGCAAGCTGACATCCACTTTACAGCTGCTAAGTCACAGAACAAGAACCCTGCCCTGTGGTCATCTACGCTCATAATGTGCATCAAACAAGCTGAGAGGTTATGATTTGTACAACACCATTGATTAATAGAGTTGCAGCTGTACATACCTGCCGCCTCCAAGGCATCAGTGTAATTGATGCTGTCACTCCTAGGAATGACATGGACATGACATGGACACATCTGAGGAAGGCTCAGTCACCCCTGAGGCAGAATTACAACAGCCATACCCCAGGTAAGTGTTCATACTGATGAAATGTCCAGCCTTTATACACTCTTGTGGAAACACATGTTGAGATGTCAATTGGACCTTTTCATGGTTTGATTTTACGATCCAGAAGAACTTTGGGATATAGCTGTCACATTACCAGTATCTATCAGTAGTGCAATGATTGTAATGTGGTGTCTACCATGGTGACAATGTCCTCAATGTCTACTCAAATTGGGTTTATATTTGACAAAGAGATACAGGAACAAGTATGAGTCTCCCATATTTCAAGTGTGGATCTGCATGAATATTTATCCACACCATTATTGACACTACATTCACATTAACCTGCCTCCTTGTCAATTTAAAATGTATCTGAGGACTCGTGATGTTTTGGCACACTGAATGTAATTTCTTGCTAGGTGATGCATACCTCCACATACACATCACACTATTATAACTATCATGGATCATGCACAGACGTCACAGAGCTACAACCATGTAGGCATTGCACTTACTTGTCACATCACGATAGCTGAACCTGTCCACTTCTCCCCGGGTGAAAGGCACATGTCCACCTACAAAACATTGTTTCAGAATTGCGTTGTAAATAGTGCAACTACACACAGTCTAAATTCAAAACTAAGCACTACGACATCGCACTGTAATGGCACATTTCCCCTTACACACGTATTTATATTTTGTCAGAACATGGAATTCAGCTAGTCACCTTGCAGGGCTGACCTGGCTGGCGGTAAACAATCAGAGATATCTCTCATCACATGCCACAATCATGCTTCAGGCATGTGATGTTTTAAATACTACTGACTAGCATCATCACAGGCCCCCTTGCACCATGACACAAGGGTGCAACGATTGGCACTAGTCAGACAAAAGTGTTTCCTTTGATATGCACCACAAAGGTTCAAAACAATGCATACCCTCCCTTTCACTTTTGCACAGCACAGCAAGGTGACTTGCTGTGCTGTGCATAATAATAATAAATGTGATACTTGGTGCATACATACTACCTTGCCACATAGACATACTTTATACTGTGTGAAGTGTGGATGGGAATACGTGATGTGCACTTAGACATAGTGGCAGTTTGTCTGGCATAGTGCGCACTGTCAGAGTCAGATGAGTGACCCAAAACAGCAATAAGTCATGTTTACCATTTCATTGATGTGCCAAAACATTCAGGTAATTGGTATATAATGACCCTTAATTGGGGAAAGAGCTGCTTGACTTGACTTGGCCCCATGACTGCATGCTTCATATAAGACATCACAGGTTTTATGCCAGGTGTGCTGCTTTGCTTGACCCTTTAATACTTATGCCACTTGGTGTCAATCTCTCTTGCCTTGAGTGTCACAAGGCATCCACATTTAATTGTTACATTTTTGCATAACAACTATAGCAACATCACTACATGCTGATGGTACATAAATACATACCAGTGGGCCTACAAACCCAGAAGGTCCATCACATTTACCTCATGGGCTATCACATCTGCCCAATGGTGTATGAGCTTGGAAACAGACCGGTCTTCTTTAAACACCAGTGCCATATGCCACCGCAACCTCCCCAATCTGTCCTTATGATCCTTTGGGGGGGTAGCCTTGGCTTACCCTACCCCTGGAAACCACCATCTGTGGCGGGTAGCACATTATCATCAATATCAGCGCAAGGACCTCTCCCTCGAAATAGTTCTTGCCTCTACCCTTCCCAGGCATGGCCCTATCCCTCCTTAAAACCCTAATCAAAGACATAACACCCCATAAACCCCTAACTAAGCCAAACTTGTAAATACCCCAAAAAGGACAGACACCCGACAATAAAAAGACAAATACAATTACAAAATACAACACTAAGACACAAAAAGTACACAATATGTAGGTAACAGGGACAGACCAGACACAAACTGCGAACACCTTCTTAAAACACTCTCTCCACTCCAACAGCAACCAGCTCAAACCAACAGACACTAACAGAGAGTAAAAGTAGCTTTTATACTTCCTAGTACGCAGCCTGCCACAGTCATTGCATAATTTCCTGGGTTTAACCAGCACGTTTTCAATCTTTGTGTCAATTTTTCTGACGCATTGCTATGCAAATTTACATTGCGTGATACACTGTGCAGTTGCGCTTATGCAGCAATGCTCGGGCCCACACAATGACAGTAATGCACAGGTTTCAACACGAGCAACAGAGTAATGCGCCATTCCGACCCTCGCAACAGGGACGATCTGCCGGATCTACAGAAGAACTGTGGCTTCTGCTGGAGCAAACACCAGAGGCCCCTTCCATGAGTCCTGGACTGGAGTGGTACCCCTTGGCAGGGCAGACTGACAGATGGCTGAGTCCATGTACTGAAGCAGGCTGGTTGGAAGTCTTGTATGTCCCTGAGACTTCACAACAGGAGGCCAGGCAAATTGCCCTTGGAGTCACACTGGGTTCAAGGGATGCACGTGCAGTCCTTATCACCCAGCCTGGGGAACAACAGGCAGCAGGGCAGCACTGCAAGGCAGGACTCTAAAGCTAATTGCTCCGGCATCAATATTCATATGAGTTACCAGGGTACGCACCTGGATGTCAGCCACTGTTATCTGTGCATTTAAAAGGTTGATCCTGGGCCATCTGCCCACTCTTTTAGGTTCCCTATTTATCCTAATCCCTCCTTGCCTGAGATGTGTCCAGACCCCTTCTTTGTGATGTATGATTGATTCAACACACAATTAGGGAAGCAAAGAGACAGACTGGCTCTTCCATACTCCAGTTATGTCCCACCCAGCTTGCAGCTATGCTTGACTATCAAACTCGCAGTAGTAGAACTTTAGAAGAGATGAATGAGCCAGCAGGCTTCACTCCAGCAACCCAGGTTTGAGTGGTCATGTACACTACTACAGATCACTACACGGTATGCTGCCACCCCCACGCTTGCTCTGTTTTACTCTTGGCGAATGCAGTAGCGTACCACAACTATGAAGGTAGGTCTTTGGGTGACCGTCCTGGTCCAACAAGACTGCAATCCACGACACAGGCCTATGTCACGGTACACACGCATATTCTATGTTCCCCTATGGGAACATACCAGCATTAGTGATCCAGACAATAATACTGTTGGGCACTCAGGGAAGGTGGAACACAAATCTTTAATACACAAAGAGAGAATACACAAAGAGAGGGACGGGGAGCTTAGAAAAAATAGGTCCAGTACCCGTGCTCCCAAGGTAGTATGTCTAAATCACTAGGGAGTAACTGTTCCTATGAGTAAGTGCTAGCCCATTCGGCAGCGTAGAGTATAGGTGAAAAGCGAGAGTAGTTGGAATACGCCTATCTTAGTCAATGAGTGAAGGCTGGATGCAGGGAAAATCCTCAAATTTGAAGAGTAGCCCTCACACACCGGTTAAGGTGTCATGCTTCATCAATGGGCGTTATGCTCCTCGTGGGGGTGGCGCTGCAGTCCCCCACATGCCCCACGAGAGGGCACTTTGGCAGAGATCTTTTTAGAGGAACGCCGCAGTGGTGAGTGTGGGTATGTGGGGAGTGTGCAAGTGAATTAACGGTAACCTAGGTAGTGTTTATTCTTGGGTCTTTTCAGTATAATTAAAAACAGGAAAAAGGAACTCATGTACCCTTTCTCTAATACGGAGGGTTCGTTCGTTTTTCAAATAAGGTGGGTGGTGATGTAGGTTAATAGTCAGGTCGACATGTTTCACGCCTAGTTGGTCCCTAATGGATCCTATGGCATTTCATCAGGACCGGGAAGAGATTAAAGTGCATAGAAAAACATTGAACAGGGGTTTGAAAGAAACACACAATACACCCTGTTATTATGACATGAATCAGGTGAGTGGTCGAGGTGTATCTGAACCCAATCGTTAGTGACCACTCCTACGTATAGATCCAACACCAAAAAATATCCGGGAATGCCTCAACGGCGTGAACAAGCATCTCAGAAGGTTACATTGACTTCCAGGTAACTGGCATTCGTACCTGCCCTCAGCCACTTGTTCGCTGGGGAAATTTCCTACCCAACACCACCGTTTCACCATATTTAATAAATTTGTGTATGTCCCTAACCATTTGTGCTTGTGTTTTAACATAGATGCTACACACATTACCCATCTCTGTCTTCCTGATGAGATGTGATGGCTGGCAAACATCTTGCTTATCTTACTTTTCAGATAAATGCCAAGCATTGCTACATCAGCAGTTTAGTATGTTTTAATACACGCCTTTGAGTCTCCTTGCATTGCTCAGCAAAGCATGGCAAATGTGTATTGTATCATATGTGGGCAAATGTAGACCTCACATCAAGCAGCCTTGGAAAGGTGTTGGGTGTGTGCTGTTTTGTGGATCCCCACACATGCATCCATGCAATCTTTGCAAATATAATTTATACATCTACACCTGAGACTAGGCCTTTGGCCATGACAGATGTTTCCCATGATCTTTGATAGTATCTGCTACAACATATGTACCAGCAAAGTGCTGCCACTCTGCATGGTAGTCCATATGTTAAACACACATATATTTCAACTTTGCCTTGGGGACTGACTTATTGGGAGATTAGTGTTTCATCATACTCTGAGTGCCACATTTAACATATTTCGATGCAACAGAACACAGCAAGACAGCTTGATATGCTGCACTACTTAAGATAGGGAGGACAGGAATGGCCCATATCTAACCAGATATGGGGCTATCCTTTCCTCTCCCTTTCATGCAGTGCACTGCATCACATTGCCTTGCTCTGTTGATTTGGTCTTAGTTGGAGCTATGCCCCCATGTTTATCAACAGCTCAGAAATTGAAATTATCCATGTTGTGGCCTACATTGAGTTGAGGAGATGAGAGTGACTATATAGGTACCTTAGCATTCACAAATACATCCCACAATGGATAAGTACAAAACGTATTTATTGTATGATAAGTTAACATTGTTTCTGAGATTATTGACATCATTTCCATTTTATTAAGAAACAAAAATTAGCCACAATTTGGTCCTGTCTCCACCGACCTGCTATTGTATGCTCTATGTCAGTATCATTGCCATTCTCCTCTTCCAGTTCATGTGGAATTTCTACCTCATTGTCCCATGGCACATTGGTTTGCAAACAGATGTTATGCAACATTGACACACTGGTATGATCTTCCAGACCATTGAAGGCGAGTAGAATAAGCTTCCCCTGGATTTATCCAGGCAGCGGAACATAGACTTTAGGACGACAAACATCCATTCAACGACATTCCTTGTTTTGGTAAGAGCAGAGTTGAACTTTTTTTGGCCCTCGTCGATTTTGGATTGGGGTAATGAGCCATAGCTGCAAACCATATCCTTGGTCACCTGAAAAGTGGAAAATATCAACAGTCAATGAGTTAGACGTAACTATGTATGTTGTGTATACAGGCAAACTCATAAACATTTCTTTAACTTTTTACAGATATGTCTTTCGTACTGTTGACTATTGGTTTACACATATATGTTCAACTTCTATATGTCATGGCACATAATGTCCATGGTGTGAAACATACAACACAACAACATGCTAACTTTCATGTACTTTACAATGCTGCTAACAGCTGTATGAGATTTGAACTCAATATGTATACAAAGTATCAAACTTATGATCAGATTATCTTGCATACATTTAGCCCTATATATGTAGTGACAGTGCATGATGTTTGTTACTTACACATACATTTGTCTTTTTTATCACCTATGATAATCTTGCTTGCCTACAGGACATTTGCACAGCCTTTTGTTTGTTAACTTATTTTAGCATGGCTACTTGCTTAGTTTGTGTTACCAGTTTTCACCATATGAGATGGAAATTTAAATGTTATTTATTAATACATCAGCTAATGCTTTGTGTATGTCAGGATGTCTTGTTAAACTTAGATTGACACATATGTATGGTAATGTCGGCCTTTTTCATATGGGACCACATGATGTAGCTATTGTTACTTTATACTACAAACCAGTACACAACACTTTCTGTATCCACATGTATTTATGCTATGTTACCTTGTAGGTGATTTTGTACTTATATGCCCTTATCTGCCATCATTATTTTGGCATGAGAGGTTTGGTTTCAGATTTGGGTCATGAGTACTGTGTGATAACTTACCTTGGTTGCATTTCGCCTAGGTTATTTTCTAGGGTATGCCATCTTTCACAGCCTATTTATTGACTGTGTCAGTTTGGCATTGATGGACTGGGAATTAGGAAATGTAGGCAACCTGAGGCATTACATTGTTCATATATTACATTGATGAGGTTTGTCAATGTGGCTTATTATTTATGTGTATGTTTGCACCTAGGATGTTGGAATTCCTGACAAATATGTGCACTTTGTACTTTTGGTATCACATATGTACCTAGATTTGACATTTCCCCAATATCTGATGCTACACTTTCAGTGCATGACATACATGGATTTTAGGACATGTTTTTCCATTTTTGCTCCTGATACTTTGGTCAGCCCACAAATTAGCTCCCATGCCTGACACATAAGCATAGGAACACATGATTTGTTCCAAATCATTACTTTAGTGAAAGTTTCACTAATAATCCAGACTTGACACACCATTGCACATTCAGATATCTCATATTTAGCTAAGATGTATCCTTTCTACTCATAGATTTTAATTGTGGACCACATGATTTGTGGTTTGATTTGTTTGACATTGCATAAAATGTGGTTATGTGTCCACTCACACAGTGTGAGATTGCACAATACTTCTCTCTGTGGGATTTTTCCTACTGCCATTACACGTTTAGTGAGGGAATGACACAATGGGACATCATTGACTACATGTTGCAGTAAGTTCTTCGCACTATATGCACATGATACGTGATCCAGACACAAAGACAGAGGTAGCTATTATGTAATGCGTCACAACTTCTTAGTTAGTATTAAGTATATGTGTGCTTTCCTTGCAAATGAGTAAGCCATTCACATATGTGCCATTCTGAAACCACTCACTGATAGTACTGTGGCCAAAGATGTACGCTACGCATCATGAGCACTTCCTGGGAATTTTGCCAGAACATTGATGAACATTTCCTAATGGTACACAATCGCCTGCAAATCGATGGAGTTGTTCTGCTTGCAGTTTCGGTACAGGTGCAATATTGCTGAAGAGGGGGAAAATTGGGGAATCCAGCAATGGTGTAGAAGCCTCGCTTGAAATCCTGTTGTTGGGTAGATTTTGGGAAAAGAAGGTACTGGGGTGAGGGTTTTATGATGGCATCCAACCCAGATGGGAGAAAAGCAGAAAATGCTCTCTGCAAGATGCCTGCCAATTTGGCCGCTGTTCTTTGGAAGGACTCTGATGCCAACATGTGTAGCACAGGCATCAAGGTAACATGTGTTGGAATGGCATGGGTCCTTGTAGCTGCTATCTCGAGACTTGGCCCTATCTTCTCCAGCATTTCTATGATGAACTCCATCTTTAATCCGTAAAACTTTAGGACCTCCTCCTTCCTCAGGTCAATGAGGGTTTGGCAGAAAATACGTTCCTTCCTCCTTCGTTGTCTATGTTTATGTCTCAGAGCTGCTCCCAGTTGCAGTATAACAACCTTAATGGTGTAGTTGAGCTTGCCAAAGTGTTCTGTGATGCTAGGGAATTTGTAGCCACTGCTTCATTTCCTACGCCTTGGTAATGAGGCACAGCAATTCTGGTGCATTTCAACAATTGTGTGGCTATTGTACACAATGCGTGATGCAGTGCTACACTTATAAATACCACTGTGTTACTGTTGCGATGGATTTTGTGAAGGAACACCTATGTTGCATGTATTATTTCCTGCATGATGTAGCAGGATTCGCTGCAGTTTTGCACCATGCAATACTTACAAAACAATGCATTTCAGTAGATACGTCATTTTATAAATATGACTTATTACTTGTGCCAGCCTTACTACGTGATGCAAGATTGGCACAAACCCTTGATAAATATGCCCCATAATGCCTTACTCCAGATAGAGATGAATGCAGGCATGTTCCTTTTTTGCCTCTAGAAAATGGCATGCCGAAGTCAACACACACTGTGTATTATTTGGGATGTGGTCTTACTGTGCATATTAAAACTACAGCAGTGCTCTGAATTCTTGGTATTTCTGTCATGTAGCTGCCCTTAGGCTTGTGACCAAAGAATATGCCCACCAGATTCAACTGCAACATTACTAAACCCTACCTGAACTTCGAATGTACACCATGTTCATGTGATATATTCTCATGCCTTACAGTACAACTCCATGGTCTTTCCACTGTGACTCAGACAGTGCTGGTAAAATGAGTGGAGAGCCACAGCTGTCTACTCATCAGCGTTTGTTGAGTGACACACGTCAAGAATGGAGTTGGGGAATTTCTTACACCCACTCACCCTCCAGGGTCCATTATTCACCTGACTTTCATCACAGCAGTGACCCTTAACGATCTGCTTATAATAACTGTTTGTCTTTTATGTAGCACCTCATGTGCCACAGATAATAGATGGTATTATTTCCCAATTTATGGTACTCAATTTACTGACATTAGGGAGAACAGAAGACTGAGATGGGGCCTTCCTGGGATTCAAACTCATGGCCTCCCCATCAACCTCTTGTTTAAAGTATGAAACTTGAACTCGCTGAGCTATTTCTCCTACATACTGACTATGCTTTCACAGATGAGGCAAGAGTAGATCACGCCAGGGCCCATGTATAAAATTACCACATGTTTTCAAGATGGCGTGCAATTAAATCAATGTTTATCCAGTGTGTTTGAAAAATTTAGATTCAAGTAAATGGCTGACAAGAAAATAATACCATACGTGGGGAAAAATAGGGAGTCTCCTGCGAAAATGAAGACTCTCACTGGCCAAGGTGCCACCAACGTTTGAGAGGTATGGGACATCACTGTTGATACAAGTACCCCTTCAACATTTAGATCTTTCACATAGGCAATCTTGTTCATGTGTTTCTCGAAGCTAAATAATTGAATACAGGGGTGTTTAGAAACATATTTCTATGTTTCATCTACTGCCAGAATACCTCAGTCTTCTGTTATTGAAACATTGGCTATGCTGTAATGTTCTGCGCCTTCACCACTGAGGCATCTGCAGTGGTGTGGTAACTTGGTGGCTTGTCCCGATAGATAAGTAACTGGAAGAATTAATCATGTTTTGTGCATAAACATAAAAAATGAAGTACAAATACACCAGACTGTCAAATCTGCTGGTAAGTACCAGTAGAACTAACACAAAATTGTTTTTTTATATCAGCAAAAAATGATATTGATAAATGTCCTCAGTTCATCTTATGGGAGTCACAGTTTCAAACATGCAATGATGGTGTGTGCCATTAAATATCTACACTTATGACCACCTTTATATTACCATTCATTTAAATCCTCTCTTCATACAATTGTGCTCAGCGTAGACTGGTATATTAAAATTAATATCAAACCTAATGTGAAAGCCCAGTGAGTGTATTTCCTGTTTTAGTTCATAGATGTTTTTTGAAGTGTTGTTTCTCGAATGTTACTTTAGAAATATGGCTGGTATTTGAGTATCTATACATTTGATCGATGTCTCATCTTGGAAGAATAGAGCAGTTCATTTTCACTCTGAAGAATTGACCTGCTGGGATATTTCTAATTAGCTGTTGAAATGGAGTTTGCCAAAACAATGCTTGCAGCAATTGAAGTTACTATGGATTGTTCATTGAAAAGTAATAAAATCATAAATGTGCGTTCTGTAGTCCTTATTAATTTTCTTCTGCCTCCTGTTAATTTTATCTGGGTATTTGGACAAAATATCGAGTTTTACATATTGAGTTGCAGAAATATCTGAAAAAATAATGGGATACAAAAATATTGTGATGCAGAAGTAACGTTGTCAAGAATATTGATTTTTCAGGTAAGTAATATAATTGATGTTAATATCGTTTTCAATAATATGGTTATGAAAAATATAATTTTTTAATTACCTTATTGTGTTTTAGTTCATATATTAGTTTTATGTATTATTATTGTTTGTCTAATTGTTAATATTATTTTTAAGTGCAGTTTGCATACGTAAGTGATTTATCATTTTTAATTTAATTGCTAACAGTAATTTGTAGTGTTGTAGAAGGTCGTTAGGTTTGTAGGGCTGTAGGGTGAAAAGTTGTTTAAGTATAATTAATAATTAATTACTAATGTATTATTACTTATTTAATTGATTATTTAATGTCATAACTATGTAATAATTATTTTTTTTAAGCGATATAGTAGATGCAGGCAGCCGCGGTCAGTGCAGGTAACAGCGGTGGGGCAGTGGGGACATGTAAGGGGGGATTTCGAGGGATGATGCCAAGGGAAAATTAATTATTTATTTAATTTTCTCTCAGCATCATCCCTGGAAATCCCCCCTTACACGGCCCCACCGCCCCACCGCTGTTACCTGCACGGACCGCGGCTGGATGCAGGCTGCTGGGCTTGTAGAGGTAATGGGTGGGAATTTAAGTAATAATTAATTATTTATTATAATGCATTACTAATTATCCAATTGTTTATTAAATATGTAAATTGTGCAATATTTAGATTTTCTAAGTTATATATTAGGTGTGGGCTGCTGGGTTTGTAGGGGCGTAGGGTGGGAAGTTAAGAAATTATTAACTAATTAATTTCAATGGTTTATGAATGTATTTATACATATTTAATTCATTGTTAATTATATAAATTGTGTAATAATTATATTTTTACTTTTTTATTAGGTGTTGGCTGTTGGGTTTGTAGGGGTATAGGGTGGGAAGTTAATTAAGTAGTAATTTGTTAACAAATAATTATCAATGTATTATTAATTATTTAGTTGATTGTTAATGAACTACATTTTCTAATAATTATAGTTTTACATTATATATTGAATTGATTATTCATTTGTTTAATTGTATTATATCTATTTATTTTAGTTATATTTTAAGGGTGGGCTGCTAGGATTGTGGGCATATAGTGTGGTGCGTTAATTTAAAAAATGAATAAATGAGATTTTTTTATTGATCATTAATTATTAATTGTTTAATAATCATGTTAAATTTTTTATTGTTTTTTATTGTTATATATTTTTGGGGGTTAAATAATAAAGTTCATATTAAGAGTTTTATATTTGTTATAAACTATTAGGGTTATGGTACAAATATGTTATGTATTTGAAGTGAAGTACCTTTCCTACTGTTGCACAGATTGGAGTGGGAATAGTACAGGTTACCCATCCAAAGTCCAACACTTTCACTACTGTTGCACAGACTGGAATGGGAATAGTAAAGTTTACCCTTCCAAAGTACAACGCTTTCCTGACTGTTGTACAGTCAAGAGAGGGAATGGTAAATTTCATTCCTCCAAAGGTCAAACACTTTCCCTACTATTGCACAGACTGGAGTGGGAGTAGTAAATGTAACCCCTCCAAAGTCCAATGCTTTCCCTACTGTGCATGGACTGGAGTCGGAATAGTACACTTTACCACTCCTAAGTCCAATGCTTTCCCTACTGTTGCACAGACTGGAGTGGGAATAGTAGATTTAACCCCTCCGGAGTCCAACTCTTTCTCTGTTGTTGCACAGACTGGAGTGGGTATGGTAAATCTTACCCCCCTGAAGTTCATCTCTTTCCCTACTGTTGCACTGACTGGAGTGGGAAATGAAAATGTTAACCCTTTGACGTCCTATGCTTTCTCTATTTTCTCGCACAGACTGGAGTGGGAATAGTAAATCTTACCCCTTCAAAGCCAATCACTCTCCCTACTGTTGCATAGACTGGAAGGGGAATAGTAAATTGTAACCCTCCAAAGTCCAATGCTTTCCCTACTGTTACAAAGACTGGAGTGGGAATAGTAACTTTTAACCCTCGGAAGTCCAACGCTTTCCCTACTGCTGCACAGACTGGAGTGGAAATAGTCATTTTAACCCCTTTAAAGTCCAATGCTTTTCCGGTTGTTGCACAGATTGCAGTGGGAATACTCAATGTAATCCCTCCAAAGTCCAACACTTTCCCTACTGATGCACACACTGGAGTGGGAATCGTAAATTTTACCCCAAAGTCCAGCGCTTTCCCTAGTGTTGAACAGACTGAAGTCAGAATAGTAAATCTTACTCCTAAGATGTCCAACGCTTTCCCTACTGTTGCACAGGCTGTAGTGGGGATAGTATATCTTTTAGATCTTGGTTTAATTCATTATTATTTTGCTAGCCTAATCACCCCATTTTGGACCCAGCCATATGCAAATAAGGGGCCGATTCTGATGTGGGTTGGAAAAGCTTCCCGACCGAATCGGTTGGGAAATGGTGTCCGACCCACTCGGATCGGGAAAGTCCGACCGGCGGAGTAGGATACATCCGGATGCTTCCAGATACGATTTGGTTGAACTCCCATTGACTTCAATGGGAACATTTGTTCCTAACCGCATCAGAATTGGGCCCTCGGTCGGGAAGACAAGTTCCCGATCCGATTTGGAAGGAGCAAATGCCGTTAGGAGGCCTTCCTAACCGCATCAGAATAAGGCCCTCGGTCGGGAAGCTTTTCCAACCCGCATCAGAATCGGGCCCTAAGTCTTGACCCTGCTCCCCATGGGAACAGTCCAGCCCAAACTGCCAAGCCAGGTACTCCTTGGACTGTAAACAAGCATCCTGGGAAAGGTTTCGGAGTATCATCCCTCATCAGTCATGCTAGCTTGATTCCACTGACGCAGTGAGCAAGGGGCCCATGTCTGGGGATACCCATAACCACTTAGGACGCACATAGCAACATCTCAAAATAAAATGATAGACGGAGTGTCGAAACTTTTCAAACACTCACCCCTAGCCACAGATCTATATAAACTTACACATACATATTTATGTGTAGATGTATATATAAGTATATATTTATATATAGTATTAAATATTACTTACATTTATTTACTTTACATATTAATGTTACATATTAAAATATTTGAGATTTACAATTTCAAACTATATATATTAAAAACCAATATTTTTTAATGATACTAGTGTGAAATTATATGTTTGTTTTCAGTATTTCTGTACTTTTTTATTATAAGTATAGGAAACAATATTTATGTAATCAATATTTTTGACACAGTATTTCTGTATCTCTATATTGTTTTGATCGATATTATGTCAGTGAGTCCAAAGGAAGCATCTCCTGATAACACTAGATATGAATGCAGTGAACAATCAGGGTCTGTAGTTGTTTAAGGAGGGGTGCAGGTGCACCACTACCTCTGGTTCACAAACATTTTAATGAGACAGCCTAATGGTAACAGTCAAAGTTGCTTGACTGTCATATCTCCCACCATACCCCCTGGTGTTGTTAGAAGAGGAAGGGGGAATAGTTAATATAACCCAGCCCCACAATTTTTATGGCCCTATGCTTGAGAGCAACACTTTTATTTTTTTTAAATGCCAGTCTTCTCTAGTTGTTAATGACAGGTCATCTAACATGGCTAATACCAGTAGATTACACCAGAAGCTGTTAGTTTGATAATCCAGGTCCTTCAACAATTTCTGTCATGTCTGCCTTACCCTGCTTCTCCTAAATCTCCAAAAACTAAAGTAAAGTAAGAATGCAGGTAATGCTCAGTCACTGTCAGTCATTGCTTTCCCCTCCACCTATGGGTAACTTCAAACCTGCTTCCCTCAGTGCTGGTGGTTCTGAAAGAGCATCGGTTATCACTGCTCCTTCCCTCCACTCAGTCATTGAGAAGAAAGCCCTCAGAGTATGAGGGGGAGGATAAAGAAAGTTGAGGTAGGTGAGTGCGGCAGGGTGTAAGGTATTCATTTCCAAAATTGCCATAGAAGGAGTGAGTTCTGAACAGATGGAGGTGGTGGGTGACAGTAGATTGATAGATTTTTCTTTTTGTAATATTTGATGTTTGGTACCTGAGTGAGATGCCAAATTTGAGGCGGTGGTAGCATGTGTTTAAAATGTCATTATGTAGCCATCACCCCCTTTGGATGGTTGATGGTAGCTGGGGTTTACATCATGCCTTGAAAACTAGAGGGCTCCATTTAAATCATTGATGAGGTCATGTATCATTGGAGAACTAGTTTGCTCCCTTTATGGCCTTATGGCATGTCGATACAGATCCTGATGTGGCCTGGATGTTTGGGTTTGCTGACAATGACCATGTGTCAGATTCATGGGGTTGGAGCCAGTAAATTTCTCAATGACTGCAGCATCACTGAGCCTTTGCAACTTTTCCTGGACCACAGGGCAGAGGTGGAGTGTGATTCTTCTGTATTTCTTCTGTGCTTGAGAGCAACTGGCTTTATTGTTGTATTGATATGAAGCTTTCCCAACACTATGAACAGGTGAGTGGCTGTAGCAAACTGGATGAATCATAGTACCTCTGGCGTTGACGTACAACTTGGTAGTGCAAGATGCGTGTTAGTAAGCATTCAAATGCATGATCTATGGGAAGGGCGTTGGACCCCCCCATCTGCATATATATTTAAAGAGGGTTGGTCCAAGCTTGAGTCTGATCGGTATGGCTCTGTTGCTCGATGATAATGTTTACTGAGGCTCCTGTGTGAAACTATGGGTGCTCCAAGCATGTGAATGCAGCACATCGGCCATGATCCCTTGGCATGTGCCATGTCCTCATCTAGATACGAGATGAGGAAGATTTCCTCATTGTCATATTTGGTGGCACCATCTGTAAGGGGGGTCTAATGTAGTCACTGTAGTCAAAAGCTTCTGAAAGCACTCTTGCCCCTTTATATGGTGTGGCTCCATTCCTACATGGCACAGTCAGGCAGTGTCCTCCCTACTGTCTTTGACAAAGTGATTGCGATGTTGACAGTTGGAGCAAGTTTAGCCTTTGGCTAGACAGTCTTAGAGTAAGTGAGGTGAAATCACCCCACAGTGCTTCTTTGGAAGGTTGCCATTAGGCTTTGGGCCTGCCGGTGTCTGTAGTTCTCTGCCTTTTGCTACTGCTGAGATGGACTCTGGTTTGATGGGTCATGCGTCGTCTGCTTCTACCATGAATGTGAGTTTGCTGAATGCAAATTCCTTATAATTAGCCTGGTTGGTAGAAAATGTGTGCAAGCAGATCACTGTAAGAATTTTGTTTAAGGATATGCCTGGTTTCTTGGGGATGTGGCGTTTGGGGGGGTTGACCTACACCCTTGAATTAGTGACTCTCTAACTTCTTTTTTGGGGGCCATCGTCAGTAGACGTACTCACTAATGCATGCAATCTGGCATAGCACACGTGTAAGAAAGTGCCCTCTTTTTGCATGGTTGCCCCCACTTTTTGCTAAACTGCTGATGTACTTTGACTGAGTGTGCCCTGGGCTCATGCCAAACAAGTACCCAGGGCCTATGTTCTTTCCCTAAAACTGCATTGAAAACAAAACCCCATTGGCACTCTCTGGCCACAGGTCAGCCCCTTGTAAATGGTACCACAGGTACCAAGGGCACTGTGGCCAGGGAAGGCCTCTGACGGCTGCAGCACTTATTGTGCCACCCTTAGAGGCCCTGTACCTTTACACACACACACTGCCTTTGCAGGCTGCGTATTTTGGTGCAGAACAAAGTGAAGAGTCGACATGGCACACATCCCTGTGTGCCATGCCTACAACCCACTGCCCTGAAATAGATCAGCCACCCCTCTAGCTGGGTGCACTATACCAGTGGTGAGGGTACTGTCGTGTAGTTCCTATATTACCTATACAGGATCTGTGCGTTTTGGATAACATAAACTGTGCGATTGGTGGCGGTCTGATTCAGTGCACCCCACTGGATACGTTAGCCTGTCTGTATCCGCTAGCTCACAGTGCCACTATAATCTCCTCTTACCAAGGAGAGAATAGATTCTGGCAACCTCAGAACATGAGAACCCTGATCCCTCAGAATTGTGGAAACAATATACTACCTTTCGTTCAGTCACTCATGCTCACTTAGTTTGTCTCAGAGAGATACACAGAATAAACAGGCTGGGCGTTTTCAATAAGTATTTATTGAACAGTTGTTATTCTAGTGTAGAATAGATGAGCTGCAACAACCATTAGACAGTAGCAGAGATATATGATTAGAAGTACTACGAAAGTAAAGGGATGGTAAAGTTCTACCATCTTGCAGAAATCATGAATATATACAAATGCATAAAACACATGATAAAAAGTGCGTACTCCTACAATGCCTCCCTAACTAGATGTACCTAAATGTACCTAGCATCTGTGTAGGTGTTATGCCAAGAATCCCTCTAGGATCTAGTCAACCCCATTACCTGAGAATGAGAGAATATGGGACCCCGTCCTGATCTCGAGTTGGACACCCCGCGAGGGATGTTAGACCACTGCGAGCTGGAGTGTCTGCATGCAGGAACCTCAGCGTCTCTGGTCAGTGTGTCAGCCGGGAAGTCTCAGTCTCCTCTGTCCTTCTAAGCAATATTTGATGTATATATACCCATAGGTCTCCCCAGGGGTCCTACCTTGCTGTGTTACTGTGTCGGCCTAAAGGATGACGTCGGGCCTGAACTTTATACAGAGATATTATACGGGAGATGTTAGTCCTGCTGTGCTTCCAAGAAGCCTCATGCATAATGTATGAGATTCGAACTAGGGGGAAACCCGCGTTCTAAATGCAGTGTCATATCTAGGTAAAAGGTCAGTCCCTAAGAACCGTTATGTATGTAATGTAGGGAAAAATATAGGTGAAAGGTTGCAATGTTACCTGCGCCTATATGGGGTACCTGTATGGAATATAACACCCACTCCTCTTCCGACTGGACGACATATGTAACTTATTTACCGTACTACTAGCCTAACTAGATATTGTACGCACAACGTTTAAAAACATCTGTTTAGCTAAAAACGTTTAAAACTTCTAAAAAAATTCTAAAAAACTTAAAATTGTCTAAAAAAAATTTTTTCAAGCCATCGCTCTAAAGTGTCCTTAGTTATAGTCCAAAGCACTATAAGCATTAGAAAGCCATGTATGCCCAATAAATGAAAGGAATGTCAATTTTTGTTTTGAGTTCCAAATTTGAGCTTGTTTTAAAAAAAAGGCGAATTTCTTCCAGCACACGACAAGCCAAATGAGTCAAATGTTTATGTGTCCTGGCTGGTAGACACAACATTTTTGTTGCTTGCTTCCGCAGTAGACGGCCCCTGTAGCACCTCGCAGAGTACGTCAATTGAGCACAGATGATGTTCCACATTGTCCGCAGCCGGTGCTGGGGCAGCCTGTGCGCCGTCCAAAGCCTGGGTGTCAGAGGAGGAGCCAGTGTCCATACCAACAGGTGCTGTTACTACCTGTGGGGGCTCGAGGAATGCCCCCATCAACATCGGAATACGCTGAGGACACTGCAGAACATGGGCCGTTATCGGGTCCAGTAAAGCATTCACGTCCGGTTGCGCACATGATGGGAGTGTCAAACAAAGGTCTAACACGCATTCTTCTCCGCAAAACAGGCATCGGAGGACAGGTAAGATGCAGTCCATCCAGACTGGTCGAAATGACAAGAACCAAGATGCGCTTAGTTCCCTTAGTCGAGGCGTGCCTAGATGTTGTACCATGCGGTCACGGTATTTACGCTCCAGGAGTGCTCTTTCCATCTCCTTGGTGACTGGGACGTCCATTGCGTAGAAAATATAAAACAATCAGGATACCTGCTACTAGAAACAAGATGAGCGGAAATCCTCCAAAGATGCTTCCGAATACGGAGTGTATGAAGTTTGGTATAACTCCAAGTACCGTCTGGAAGGTGCTCAGAAGTCCAGAACCTATGGTCTTAAATAGTGGACTATGCCTGTCGTATCAGACATGTTAAAGATACGATTTACCATTTCTGCGAAATGGAAAGGGCAGTTTGTATGAATAAGCGCCTGTATCTCTGCCAAAGACCTTGCAATCTGGAGATCAAAAGTCTCTCGAGCGGAGGTTAAAGGCACAGACTTTTGTAAAAGCATGGCTTTCATTCTGCTTAGAGTATCAAACCGTGTTAAAGAAACATTCAGTGAAGGCCATAACGGCGTCTCCCTGACTGTATGTGGTGATGGAAACAATACTTGCATACAACAAGTAACCCTGGAGCTCACAATTATCAGATATGCGATGCCCGGGAGCATTCCGCAGCAGCCTTGACTGTTCAGCATCAAGTAACTCCCATCTGAAAGTAGCATGAATGCTGGAGTAATCACTGCAGCTGGGGCACCCCTCAAATGGCAGGACAGGTTTGCTACCGAACCATTACAAGCCCCGTGCAGCATTATATCCTGGCATATGAGTGATCCACTTAAAGCATTCTCACAGTTTGTACCGCTTAGAAACACTTCTCGATCCCCACTCCGGCATCAAAATCTGTATGGTAATACCCATGATTCCTTAATGTATTCCTTACCCATTTCTTCATATCTGCCTGCTTGCTTTTGTTCAAGGCAATACTGAAACTGAAAAGTAGTGACCGGTAGAGTTATGTGGCCATGGATGAGCCATTCTGGGGACGGTAATTCTGCCACTGTGAATGCTAATCTATCCAGTTTTTCGATACGCAGCATTGTATATTTTGCTCCCCTTTGTGCCATTTCTATCTGTTTATCTGTTAGATTGTATTCAGAAAACAGAGACGTACTGTTGATATAACGCCAAGGCACATAGCCTGCACGCAAAGATTGCAGCGTCCAGCTTAATAACATAATAGAATGTAATTGAGATTGCCCGTGTTGTAATATGGCCAAATCTTGTTCCAGTATGTCTATCGCAGAAGATACAATGTTGCCTAAGGAATATATCCTGGAGGTCAATGTAGTTAACCCATAGTCTACCACTGCATTAGATTTTTCTAGATTTATACAGTCTTTTTCACGTAACCTCTCTGCGGCCTCTTGTTGAGATATTTTCCAAATTTCATTGTAAACAGCATAATAGAAACGTTTCTGACGTGGCTTGCAGGGACCTAGTAAAAAATCCCTGAGATCCACATCCTGTGACAGTAAGGATAAGTGTTGTTTCACCTTTGTTAGTGTTGAGGTTTTTAGCCAATCAAGGCACAACTTCCCAACACTGTAGGA
The DNA here is from genome assembly GCA_963921515.1 of Calotriton arnoldi. NCBI lineage: Eukaryota > Metazoa > Chordata > Amphibia > Caudata > Salamandridae > Calotriton > Calotriton arnoldi. The sequence goes on from CAWUFW010020908.1 coordinate 64,707, forward strand.
TGTCACTACCCCTGGATGTTCTCTCTGTACATAACGTGGATCTGGCCTATGGATAGCGAACCCTTCGGTTTTACCCATGAATCTCGCCTGACAACTATTAGCGTCTGTGGGCCAAATCAACCATTTCTTCCAATCGGGGTCTCATCTGTTGTATTGTATAATTTCATTCAACGTAATCTCTTTCTGTGATGTTATATTACCCTCGGTGTGTGATGGAGTTGGCAGCCGAGGTGTGTTCAAGTCTTTGTTCTTGGCTAGTCCAAGGCAAGACGTCTGTTGCACTGTCTCGTTCAAAAACATGATTTGTTGAGGGATAAGGCATGCTCTAAACAAAGCTTCTGTTCCCTGAACTTGCCATTCTCTAGTACCCCAGACTGATTTTAAGTCTATGGTGTCTTTCCATAAGTCGAAACCTTGTTCAGACAACTGGGCAATAAAGGAAGCAGAGTAAATCTGTTTGGTGTTTGTTAACATATTTTTCTGTGCTGATGTTGGTGCAATCTTATAATAATATGATGCTGGGTCGGACATATTAAACCCTGAAAAATATGGAAACTTTTGTGTAAATGTTTTAGAACTCCCTTTCGGCGGTGTTGGACAATGTTCCCACTGGTGGTAAGTGAACACATTTCTAGGATTAGCAGATTTATGCAGAAAGTGATGACCATAGTGTTGATAACAATACATTGTTTCGAAATCTGATCTGCTTTCCAATGTTTAACTATTAGAAAATGCAGCAGATTTTACCAGATCAGACAACATGTTATTTACAGTTTCAAAATCCCAATCATCGGAAAATGTACTTGAGGTAATGATATCACTCAACGATATTTTAAATAAATGAGGAATTCTTAAAAGTTCTGTCGGACCAAGTATATCGAAATAAACCTTGTCCCAAACTATACCATCGGGTATAGGAACTGCTGTAATGTTCACTGATGACAAGTCTCTTTGTTCTCGATGAGATGATTGGTGTGGTTTTAAAATTAAGTTCACCTTTTGGGCTGCAGAGCTTTGTCTAATGTATTTTCCATTAACAAGCATGCTAAAAACTATTACTAAGCCTAACCAGAAAAGAAAGAAAAGTATCCATAGTTCTACCCAAGGTGACACCAAGTAAGCCTTTTTAAGAAAGTTCAAAAATTCTTTAACCTGCTGCTTGCGCGATTTTTGGGCTGGCATCGTTTCCGGTTCACTTGGATCCAAAGGAAATGTATCAAAGTTTATGAAGTAGTCAGAAGCAGTTCGATCAATTGTTGGTATTGCGTCAGGATTTGTAGAAATCGTAGTTTGCCCTTGTTGAGGCATGTTGATGTAGACATCTGTATTTAGTCGAATTGAAATTTGTCTTTCATTTTGGTTCTGAATTTAAACTTCAGTTTCAAGGGGAACGAGTTCCATAGCATTATTGCATAGTCCATCATTCTGTGCAGGAGACTCTTCGAACATGATGAGTCTTTCCGTTTGAACTTCTTGAATTGTAGCGAGAGGAGGGCGTCTGGTACTTTGGAGTCCACGTGGCCTACTACTCAGTATCGGCCACATAGTGTGGTTTGATTAGGTCGATTGAGACAAATCTTTTCTCCTTTTTTCCGGCAAGAGGCGGTAGAAGTACAGTTCTTGTTCCTTCAACTGCTAGGACCTGTACAGGCTTTCTGTATGATGGCCCAAATTCTTTCTTGTCACTATTTTCTCTCTGACCAGATCCCCGACTTTTGGAATCCAGACAGGTCTTGCCGTGACTGATTTGACTTCCCCAGTGGCGGTCTGCTACATATGGATATTACTTTGTTGTGTCCTGGACTCATTTAGATCCTGTAAAACAGCAAAAGGATCATGAATGTCAAAAAGCTTTTCATCCACCACTGCGCCTTCACAATCAAGATCAGGTACCCACATTCTTGTCCCAAATAGGACCTCATATGGAGTGACCCCCCAGAGAACTTCTTGGCATATTATTCAATGCTAGCTGCACTCCATGCAGATGTTTCACCCAACTCTCACCCGTGCCTAATACTCTAGCTGTTAAAGACTGCTTTAAGTCTCGGTTTTTCCTCTCCACAACTGAATTTCCCTCGGGATGGTATGGAGAGAAGTATCGCAATGCTACACCCAATCCTCGCATGGCCTCCTTGTAAGCCCGAGAGCTAAACGCAGGGCCCTGGTCAGAATGTAATGTGCCAATTGCATATGTCCCTATAAAGACTCGCAAATCTTTTATAACAGTTCGAGCGTCAGCCGAGCGTTGGGGCCACACCCATAGGAATCTCAAGCAGGAATCCACTGCAACCATGATATACCTGTAAGCCCCATCTCTTTGTAAGGGGCCGCAGTGGTCCAAGTAAACACACGCTAGTGGTTTGTCAGATATTAATAATGGTGTCTGTGCTGGACGTGTTACGGTGGAACCTTTCATCTGCTGGCAGATGTCACATTTTAAGACATAGGGGCATATTAGCAATGCCTGGCGATAATTATCGCAAAGCGCAATTAGCGCTTGGATAATTATCGCCAGGCATCGCCGGTTTCTATCGCGGAGTTAGCATGCAATCAGCAATGCTAATCTCCAAAGCGATAGAAACCTTGGAGAACAGTGTGAATATCGCCGGAAAACAGGCGATATTCACACTGTTCCCCAGTTCTGCTTGCTGATAGTGTGAGGGGGACTTAGCCATGTAATCCACCTCTCATTGGATTACATGGCTAAGTCAGGGTGGGACCAGGTGTTAGCAAACCAGCGCTAAACGTGTTTAGCGCTGGTTCGCTAATCACCGCCCCTGCCTCGCTGATAGGCGTTAGCGACCTCAGCGACTGTTTCCAGTCGATGTTAGGTGGGGAACTACTACTTTGCATGCCATTAGCGATAAATATCGCTGGCATGCAAAGCGGCACCCAACCCGGTCGCTATCGCCTACAAGCTGTCGCTAACAGCAGTTAGTGACAGCCTGTTGATAAGGCGATAATATTATCGCCGCTTTAGCGGGAAAAAGTCCAGCTAAAGTGGCGATAATCGCCTTGCTAATATGCCCCATAGTCTTTAGTCTGCTTAGTTAACCCAGGCCACCAATAGTGTTGTTTCAGTAAAGAAACAGTCGCCGTAACTCCTGCTTGTGCAGAACCTATCCCTTTGTGTGCTGCTAGAATTAAACCTAACCTACGATCCATGTTTGGAATTACTCTATTCCCCACTCCAGGAATCTGAGCAAATGGGATGTTATTGGCATCTAACTTGTAGGAGTTCTTGAGTGGAAACCTTTTTGGTACTGCTCCGCTGTTTTTGCGAGAAGCATTCACAGCCACCATAATCTCACTGTCTATTCTCGTTTTAGAACGAGTGATTGCAGCTATGGAAGCCGTGCATTCAGCCCCCTTTGTGGCTTCATCAGCCAATGAATTCCCTTCAACGTGAACGCCATCACGCTGATGACTCAGTGTATGTATCACGTGAGCTCTCGGTAGTTCAGTTTTTAACTCCACTACCTGTTCCCATAGCATTTTATGCTTAATTGTGCCACCTTTTGCATCCTTGAACCCGTTTTGAACCCAGTGCTGCAAATATTCATTCTATGACTGTACACAGTAAAATGAATCGCACACAATTAGTGTGGGAAATTCTCAATCCGTATTTACCAGTGCCAGTATCAAGGCTTTTAACTCTGTTAGCTGTGCTGTGCAGTCTCCTAGAGATTGCGTTTTTGTGCAATTTGGGTGGAACTTTCCATCCCGCATGCGACCTTTAACGATTGCGCATGCCGCGCTATATTGTTGCTTACTTCCTATGGCCGGTTGAGCTGATCCGTCAGTGTAAATTATATATTCATACTGATCTAGAGGCATTATTTCGTTTGGTAGAGGATATTCTTGTTCGTATTGCAGAAATGCTTATGTCTTTAAATTTTGGTCGTACCTGTATTCCACATCTGTTGCAGTGAGAGAATTAGCCCATTGTATCCATCTTGGATGTAAGGCTTTAGCGTTAGGAACGCTTGCCTTTGTCGCAGCCTCTAAGGCTGGAACTACTACTACTATTATTCGTTTCCCTTGTGCCAGTGCTCTTTCTCTCACTACAGCAGTCTGTACTGCTGTCATAATCTTTTCTGTAGATGCGAAGCGCATCTCAGCATTTGTGTACAAATGCGATTTATATGCAATTTGTACCGTTTCACCTTCATTATATGTAAGATAGGTGTACCCAGATTGACCCTCAACTGTACGGATCACCAGGTTGCGTACGTTTACGCGTGTCTGTAAGTGTTTGGAAGCTATCATGTCAGCTTGTAAGGAACGAAGGATATCTTTGTGTTCCTGTCTTCATTGTCTTACTGAAAAATCAGGTTTTATTAAATCGTAGAAAGGTTTTACTCTTTCTGCGTAATCCAAAATGTATGTTCTGCCAAAGTTCAGGAATCCCAGAATTGATTGTAAGTTTTTCAATGATTTTGGAGGTTGGAGCAGCACACACTTTTCTAAAAAAATTGGCTGCCAGGCTTTTCCCTTCACTTGAAAGCTCATATCCTAAAAACAGGACACTGAGGTGGGCAATTTTTCATTTTTTAAAGTTGAATTTGTAGCCCTCAGATGCAAATCCCAAAATGATGGTATTCACTCTGTTCAAGTGCTCCTCTAGGTCATCGTCTGTTAGATAAATATCATCCACATGGGACAATGCCTCTTCATCCAAATTTTTAAGTAACTCAGTTACTCTGGCCGAAAACAACCCCGGGCTGGTCTTATACCCTTGGGGGAATCGACAAAATTGACGCTGGGACCCTAGCGATAAGAATGCTGTTAGATGCCTGCTTTCAGGCGCTATATTTTGGCAGAAAAATCCATTTGAGATATCAAGTGCTGTTTTATATTTTTTCCGCACAATGTTATTCATTAATGCGGCACTATGTGCATTTTGGACTGCAAATGTCTTAGTGCAAGTGTTTAAATGTCTATAATCTAAAACTAAATGATATGAATTGTCAGGTTTCATGACCGGAAACAAAGGATTGTTCATCGATGAGGTGCAGTTTTCGATCACCCCTTGGTATTCAAGTTGATCTAAGATCTCCCTGACCTGTTTTTTAGCTTCTTGCTTTATTGGATACTGCCTCTGTGCAGTTGGAGTATTTTTTAAAGGAATTATGTGGTGGGTTGAATCCTCGTCTCATCCAACATGGTTTTTGTATAATGCAGGGGCTTGGGCTACCGCCCACTCCTGCGCATATGTGTGTTTTAGGTGCCTGGGAATATGGCCTGAGAATGCCGGTAAAATTACTGTTTCTCCTTTAGGGCAACGCATGAAGAATGCTGGCGGCCAATCTTGTTCAGCTAACAAAATGTCATAGCTAAATGACAGATTCTCCCAAAAGAGACCTCTAACTGTCCTACATTTGTCCCCCTCCATTTGGAATGTTAGTCCATATAACTTATGTGGGACACTTACCCTAGTATCGGGTGTCTCTACCGTGATATAATCATTCAAGTCCGCTGTCACCAGAAATTCCATCAGGTTCTGGCGAGCTATTGTTACTTCTGCCGCACTGTCTAGCATCGTCAGAGCCCATTCCCCGTTCAGTAGTCGAGTCCTCAGAATTCTGAGCATGTCTGATCTTTAGACCTGCAACCTGTCTCTGGACTTTGTACGCTCTTCTTGTCTGTCTGACTGTCCTTCCCCTCTCTGAGTTTTTCGATGAACCCTGAAAGGAACGAGAGGAACGTGTATCAGTATCCTGATACCTGTCAGGTTTCCTAATATTATCCCTATTCCTAAGGTTATACCTCTTTTCGGAGGGCTCCTGTGGAGGAGATCTACCTCTGGATTGAGATCTGTTTCCTTTAAAGTTTTGTTGTTTTTTATTGTCCCTATTCTTCTTTGTTGAAGCAGGTATCTGCTTGGAAGTGTCCTTTTCAGGACTGCCCATCAGTTGTGGTTTTAAAGCTTTCCCACCCAAACTATCTCTGCCTAATTCTGCATATGCTGTTTCAATTATTTTCGGTAGTTCATGTTCTTGTTCTAAAGGACTGAACTCCCTTAGGCATTGGCGGATAGCCACTGAAGCTGCTTCCCCTTTAATGTTAGCTAATATTATGGCTGATACCTGGGCATAGTTACCTAGTAGCTTCATCCCTAAGTTCAGAGCAGGCTCTGCTCCGTACTCGTTTTGTATTTGTCTCAATACGTCTGGTACTACTGCCAATGACGGGATACCATGAGTTCTGGTATAAATGGCAGCAAAGACTGTACCCCAAGTGGTACAATCCTCTATTTGTGGTGTTATCCCCATGGGCAAGCAGATTGTTAGCATTCTGTGTTTTTCATACGGGGTAGTATTCGGGAATACTGCCTCTAGCTGTGTTATTTTCTGAGCTACCCAGAATGGCATTTGTTCACGTTTTGTGGGCATTTTACCCATCACCGCGTGTAATGTTTGTGGTGTGATTTTAGTCGCTATACTCTGAGATTGAGTTCCAGTTGTTGCAACTATTGCTGGTTGGACTGTAAGTGTCCTCATGACGAATTGCATCAAGTTTCTGTAGATTTTTATTAATTCTTTGTGTTGTGTGAGTAAGTCTCCAGTTGGCACTGTTTCAATGTCAGGATGTGGTGTGTAAGCCGCTAATATTGGCCATGTTGCCCCTTCTCTTCCGAGCGGGCCGAGTCTCACTCTTCTTCTTATATGGGGTAGGGCGCCTTTAAACCAGTATAAGTGTTCCTGGTATGTGAGCGGAACCTCAATGTCCTCAAGCGGACAATATTTGCTGGTGCATCTCCTTCTGTGTAGGAGTGAAATGTTTTTGTTCTTGCATTTGCTGCTGGGAATGTAACCCACGAATAAAATACCTCTGTTCTATATGCTTCGTGTGCCTCAATCATGAAAGCTACTATGCCACCCCTGGCTGTTACACTATGCGCAAGTAGTTTCAGGGTGACTGTATTTCTAAGAATTTCTGCAATCGGAATTGCATCTGCATCAACCTCATCGTCTGAGAGGTGCAAACTATGCACAACTCCCTCCGTGTTTTCCACGCTTTCAGTCATTTTTTAGAGGAAGAAGTATTTCAAGGAAACTAAGATAAGGTGTTTTTGCACAATTTTAGGAACACTGTGTCCTTCAAGCTTGATTAACCAACAGCCAATAAAAAGGATTTTTTAGCCTACTCAGCTGTGGCGGAGTTTGTGTCCACCCACTCCAGACGTCTCTGGTGTTTTGTGAGTAGGGGTCCCTGAGAATAGCACGACTGAACTACTCAGATTCTACTGTTAAATAAGTACCCAACCAACGTTGGCGGCACCATGTCGTGTAGTTCCTATATTACCTATACAGGATCTGCGCGTTTGGATAACATAAACTGTGGGATTGGTGGCAGACTGATTCCATGCACCCCCACCGGATACGTTAGCCTGTCTGTATCAGCTAGCTCACAGTGCCACTATAATCTCCTCTTACCAAGGAGAGAATAGATTCTGGCAACCTCAGAACATGACAACCCTGATCCCTCAGAATCGTGGAAACAATATACTACCTTTCGTTCAGTCACTCGTGCTCACTTAGTTTGTCTCAGAGAGATACACAGAATAAACAGGCTGGGCCTTTTCAATAAGTATTTAATGAACAGTTGTTTTTCTAGTGTAGAAAAGATGAGCTGCAACAACCATTAGACAGTAGCAGAGATATATGATTAGAAGTACTACGAAAGTAAAGGGATGGTAAAGTTCTACCATCTTGCAGAAATCATGAATATATAAAAGTACATAAAACACATGATAAAAAGTGCGTACTCCTACAATGCCTCCCTAACTAGATGTACCTAAATGTACCTAGCATCTGTGTAGGTGTTATGCCAAGAATCCCTCTAGGATCTAGTCAACCCCATTACCTGAGAATGAGAGAATATGGGACCCCGTCCTGGTCTCAAGTTGGACACCCCGCGAGGGATGTTAGACCACTGTGAGCTGGAGTGTCTGCATGCAGGAACCTCAGCGTCTCTGGTCAGTGTGTCAGCCGGGAAGTCTCGGTCTCCTCTGTCCTTCTAAGCAAGATGTGATGTATATATACCCATAGGTCTCCCCAGGGGTCCTACCTTGCTGTGTTACTGTGTCGGCCTAAAGGATGACGTCGGGCCTGAACTTTATACAGAGATATTATACGGGAGTTGTTAGTCCTGCTGTGCTTCCAAGAAGCCTCAAGCATAATGTATGAGATTCGAACTAGGGGGAAACTTGCGTTCTGAATGCAGTGTTGTATCTAGGTAAAAGGTCAGTCCCTAAGAACCGTTATGTATGTAATGTAGGGAAGAATATAGGTGAAAGGTTGCAATGTTACCTGCGCCTATATGGGGTACCTATATGGAATATAACAGTACAGGTGCATGAGCCCTGTACCCCTACAGTGTCTAAGCCAATTCTTAGACATTGTAAGTGCAGTAATGCCATTAAGAATATATGATGCTGGGAGTTTTTCATTACGAACTCCACAGTACCATAATGGCTTTACTGAAAACTGGGAAGTTTGATATCAAATTTCTCAGCACATTAAACCCACACTGATGCCACACTGATGCCAGTGTGGGATTTAATGAAAAATGCACACTGAGGGCATCTTAGAGATGCACACTGAAAAACGACCTAACACCAGTGTCCAGGCTGAGTGGCTGCTCACCAGCTGCCACCACCAGACATGGTTCTGGACCCCTGGGTCGAGAGCCTGCTGCTCTCAGAAGTCTAAAACAATGCACATCCTAGGACGAGGTTCTAAGCCTCCTCCCCCAAGATGGGCAGGGTCCACGAAGGGGAGCTTCAAAGGCTTGCCGCCTTTGTGAGCTTCCTCAGGCCTTTTACTGCTTCCAGCAACTGGCCCCCACCAGTTCTGACCCCCACTTTGGGCGGGAGAATCAGCGGGAAAACCAAGTGAGGAAGGGAGGTGTGCCCACCTTTGCCAACCCCACGCCTCAGGTGGGGGAGGAGAGGTGAAGCACAACTCTCAGTCACCGCAATCTTGCAGATGGGGGAGCCAGCCAACCAGAGTGAGGCATATGCCCCCCTCCCACTGGATGGTGGCATAATAGGGGGTATACCCATGATGGAGCAAGGACTCATAAATGAGACTTGCTCGTATGCAATCTCCTCACAGTATTAATTTATTAAATTTGTATTGTCTCTACTAATCCTTGCATACACTACACGAATAGTAAGGATGCTTGCCTATGTGTTTTATTAATGAATAACGCTTGTCCGTAATCCAAAATGGCCGCTAAAGCGCTGGAACCTTACTGCGCATGTCTCAACCATATCACGTGTTGTGACGTCTTTCTTTGCTTGGTGGGAAATTTCTGCTTCTGCGCAGTGTGCATTAAAATGGCTGCTTGATGTTTCCACATGCTTCAGCTTGCTCTCATGTCATTATTAAACTGTCGTTTCTCTAACGCTACTAATGCGGGATAGAATTTATAATTAAAAGGGAATAGAGTAGAAAGAGTGGGCATACAGTGAAACATTTTATTTGTGATTTTAATGTTTTCTTCTTGTACTTTTATTAGTTTGTAAACTTGGGCCTGGGGTTTGGTGAACTGAAAGCTCGTGTGACAAAGATTTCGCACATGCGCCCTGCAGTGGCAGACCAGAAAGAAAAAGATGAAGTCAACTTGGACATCACCCAAGGCCATGACCTGCTGGCCGACACCACTACATACCAAGATGTTCTCGTCGAAAAGAAACATTTTATATGAATAAATTGTAAATTTTGTCATGAGACGGGTGGGAAATAAAGCAAATGTATTAAATTGAAGGGGCGGTAGTTTAAAAACAATAGGCTTCAGAAATACAAGACAAATCAATATGGTGTGAGAATCCACCCCCTGTCCCTGTCCAATCAGAAGTAGTGGTCCCATATTTTAGCAACATTAAGGGGAGGTACATGGGTGTAGAAGGGTATAATAGATATAGAATTAGTTTATTAGTTAGTTTAGCACAGAACAGGCGTTCATGCTGTCAGGCAGAAGAGCTCCAGACCGCCAAGCTGATCGATTGCAGACTGAATCCCTGTCCAGAGAGGTCCTGAGGAGGGGGCGGCGGAGTCCATTAGAAGGAAGACACAGGCGAATTGAGAAGAAGTCGAGTATCAGAGAGGGGAACGACGCAGGCGTCGTTGTAGAGAGGTCACCGGTCCTGTCCTGATCCTGGAAGAAGTCTTTGCTCTTCATCCTTCCTGGGTCCTATTCTTTCCAACTCCTTGGCCAAGGGGTTTGGTTCTCGCACTTAGGTAAATATAATGCAACCTTTAGTTGCGCTGCTGTCTCTATCCTCTCCTTTTCTGAGGGACCGTCATTGATTAGCAATAGTTATTCTATGCTTCATCTTGGGTATTGCGATTAAGTACCGTGTGGTTCTGTATTTTACTCTGCTAAATCTTTAGATAAACATTTTAAAACTTCCTGACTCAGTGGTTATTTCAGGATTATGTACTATAACGAATGTCACTCATTTTAAACTTCCCAATTAGCAAAGGATTCATTGGTAAGTCATTACTCTTCAATCAGAAGGTAATTGGTAGCAGGGATATTTTGATAAAGAGTATAACTGACACCCCAGCGTAAGTATTAGCGTAGTATGAATGTATGGGCCCAAGTGAGTGTTTTGTGTATGATTGCTGTTTGCTAATATCGCGCTGGATCAGTTTTCTGGTAATCAGAGGATGGTTACTCTTTGTTAATTGGGTAATGAGAATTTTATTTTTATGAACTAACATCCGTATATTCGAAGTTTTTATGTTGTCTAGAATTCCCCGGGGTAAAAAGAATAGCGGATGGTAAGTGGAAGCCATACTGCAGTGAGGTTGTCTGCCAGGCAGAAATAGTACTGAAAAGTTAAGCAGGGCTATCAGTACTCGTTAGGGACTCTATGCATGTGAGTAATAGCAAAGGAGTACGCTGGTGAAAATGTTATGTTATATCACCTAGAAAGGGTAACATTGAAGAAGTAACAGGTATTTCGGAAGCTTGTTTGAAGATTAAACGGAAGGGTTTTACTCGTAGTGAACGGAAAGGGTTTACTAAGTGTGAAAGAAACTATCTTTTCGAATTTAGAGAAACTGGCACGATAGCGAATGTTTTATGTTGTTACTGAAACTTAATTAAGAATTATAGAGAAAATAAGTTTGCGTAAAATTTTGTAAAGGGAGGGTCAGTTGCCGGAGAGGGAGCTGATGTCACAAAACGCCGCGCTGGGATTGGTTGAATCAGCGGGTGTGGAGAGACTCTTGTAAAGGAGGGGTCAGTAGTCAGGAGCAATACTGACGTCACAGGTGCCGCGCTGGGATTGGTTAAATCAGCGAGGGACAGAAAAACACAGATTGTAAAGGAGGGGTTGACAGACAAACGTCACCAAAAGGCCGCGCAAGGATTGGCTCGGAAATAAAAGATAGCAGACATTTGATTGGTCGAGATTATAGAAGCAAAATTCTTAGTGGATAAGGGATTGCATGTTAAAACGCGATCCGACTTTAACAGGAACTCATCCGGATAGGAGATATTTAGGTTTTTCAGAATATAATTTTATACATCGATACTTACCTAAGATGTACGGAGAAAAGAGAAAAATGTCATTTTTACAAAAGATTAAGAATTATTTTAAAAAGGACAAACCAATCAAAACTAGAGAGGGAATTATCATTCCACCAGCTAAAACGCTTCATTTATGATGATGGAGAGAGGTTATCATACTTGTGTATGGATAGAGAATTGGATAGAATATACCAAAAATGATGGAATACTAGCATTTCCCGAGAATGGTACCTTCAATGGAAGAATTCTTCAAAATTTGAGATTGAGGATGAATGACCTAGAACCCAGACCTAGATTAACTCAATACGAAGCCTTAGAAGAATGGGAAACCGAAGCATTTGAGCGTGACCGATTCAGGAGTAACAGGGGTTATCGAGGATTCTTTCCCAGGAACCTATATGAATCTAGGGACAGTCAGATGAAACAATGGAGAAGGGCAATGGTTACAGAAGGATTATATCCATTGTTAACAGCAGAGGAGAAATTAGGAAGTAAATGCACAGAAAAGACAAAACATTTAATGAGAAGTGACGATTCTGAAGACGAATTTATGGAAGAAATGTTAAGGAACCCCCCACCATATCAGGAAGGAACAAGTGGATGCACTCCAAGTGCACCACCGTTAAAAACCCCATTAGTACCACAGGTAATGCATGAATTCATCCCTAGTAGAATACTTCATGACAAGTAAAGGGAAGCCCTAGAGAAGACCAGAGCAGAATTAATACAGAAAATAACACAGATAAAAGCACATCCTGATTCATTGACCATACCTGTAACAATTGGTCCAGTAGTTCCATTATATGGTACTCAGGGAAACTGTCCTCCACCGATACTTGCACCTACTCCTGTAAACGCTACAAAACCTGACGCAGTAGTAATGGTTGAAGATCACTTTAGTGACAGCGAATCCACAATATCATTGATGGATTTACCCATTCGAGATTCTGTCAATATTACTCCCAAGAGGACTACACCTGGGTGTTCAAAAGATATAAGTCTAGTAACTTCATCAGGAGCGAAAAGTGCCACAATAGTCACCCCTGAAGACTTAGAAAGGTGGGCACAAGAATCAGATAAACAGTGCACACCTCCAAAAATAATAGACATTCATAAATTGAAAGTCGAATTAGAAGAAATAATAGCAGGAAATGTAGGACTAGATCGCTTGAATACCTATGATGATGAAGAATTATTATTTATGTGCAGGAGTATCACAAGAAATGTAAGATTATTCCATGAAAAATTATCTAATTTAGCACTACAGATGGGAATAGAAATAGGGAGATCAAAGGTGTTGCAGAAACCCTATAGAGCAGATTTTTCAGAAAAGATTTAGAAAACATGAATGCCTCTGGAAGAAAATTACAAGTAAGGGAATTAATGATAGTTTTACAAAAATGGGGAGACCTAGATAAATGGAGAACTAGGTGGGCCAAGAAAAGGAAGAAGCACGATCAAGTAGATCAGCATCAGAATATGTGATGAAGGAGACAGGGAAAGCAGACCAAATGTACCCAATGCGAGAAATTGCGGGAGGAGGATATGTACATGTCCCATGGAGCAGACAGGATATTTTATCATTTACGAATGATTTTCCAAAATTGAGAGAAAAACCAATTGAATGGTACAAGCAGGTTGAAAGGTTTGTGAAGGTGTCAAAGGTATTGTTGAAAGATTTGGATGGGTTGTTTGACATAGTGGTACCTGCTGATTTGTGGACAGATTGTAAAATTACAGTTAATTGGCCAAGTGACGAGTATCCTAGAGACCCAAAGACAGGTGCCCCGTCAAATGATGTGATGAAAAAGTATCAGCAGGTGATAACTTACCTGAAAGGGAAAATAGCACCGAAAGAAACATATTGGGTGAAAATAGACCGAACTACCCAAGAAGCTAATGATTCGTTACATTCCTACTATGAGCGTTTATTGCAGGTATTTAAACAGTATAGTGGATTTGAGGACATTGGAGACAAGAACATGAGTCAGTTTGTGTATCGATTTGTTTACGGTTTGAAGCCAGAGATTTGTCAGATGAATAAACAACAATTGCTGTGTTGGCAAGGGAAACCTATCGACGAGATTTTGAAATATGCAAAATACTGTGGAGATGATATTGAAGATAGGCATAAGAAATTACAAGAGAAGGTAATGTGGGCACAGGTGAAAATGGCCGAAAAACAGGGAATTGATTTGGAAAATTCAAATGAAAATCAGGGAAAGGATTCTGGAACGAGTGGTGATACTGGGAATGGTGGAAAAGTGAGAGGACGAATGAGTAGAGAAGAAGCTAAAAAGAAATTTCCTTGTCATGGATGCGGAAAATTGGGGCATTGGAAAGATGAATGTAAAAAGATCCGGAATAATAATGGCCCAAATCAAAATTTAAATCCACAGACGCAGAATGACTCACAACAGGGTGTAAATCCTCAGAGTCAGTTGCCACCTGCACCTATTCAGGGTAATGTAAGCAGAGCAAAGCACGGTACAGACATCGGATATCAAGGAGGAAGTGGTAAGAATGATTATATAACATCACAGTTTCTTTTACAGGACGATTTCTGTCAATACAGTTCATGACAGTGCCTAGGAGAGGGGGAGAAGGAGTGCGTACTTGGTGCATCCTTATCGGTAGATCAGTCAGGTCCATACGTGGAAGGAAACGTGAAAGGTAATGATATTACTTTTCTTTTGGACACTGGTGCTACCCGGTCTACTGTGAGAACAGCAGACATTCCAGACCTTCCTCTCTCTGGTGAAGATATCCAAGTAGTGGGGGTAGCTAATCAAAGGATTAGAACACCTCTTACCGAACCAATGGAAGTTAAAATCGGAAACTTCAGAGAAATGCATCAATTTGTAGTATGCGATTCTAGCCCAGTAAACTTATTTGGCAGGGATTTGTTGTGCAAAATGAACTGCACAATTTTTGCACACCGGATGGTGTGGCAGTTCAGACACCAGATGAAGACCATGTATATAAAATTATGATTGCAAAACAGGGTACAGAAGTAGATGAGATGTTTTCGGTATTAACAAAAGACGAGTTGCCAGAAGAATTAAAAGGTACAGTAAACCCCATAGTATGGGATTTCACAGGAAAAGAAGTAGGACTTATGGCTAAAATAGACCCAGTTAAAATTACTCTAAAAGAAGGTGCGATTTTCCCAAATACCAGACAGTATAAAATGAGTGCAGAAGTAAAAGCAGGAGTCATTGAAGAAATTAATCGAATGGTTGAACAAAACATACTAAAAGAAGTAATGAGTAGCCCATGTAACTCACCAATCATGGGACTAAAGAAACCTAGTGGAAAATATAGGATTGTTCAGGACCTGCGAAAAATAAATAAAATAGTGGAACCATGTTGTCCTATAGTGCCAAATCCTGCAGTAATTCTATACCAAATTCCTTGGAGTGCAGGATGGTTCACAGTAATTGATTTATGTCAAGCGTTCTTTTCAATACCATTGCATCCAGATAGCAAGTATCTTTTCTCATTTAAATTTGAAAACAAAGTCTATGTATGGAATCGTGTTCCTCAGGGGTACACGGAAAGTCCTTCCATTTTCAATCAGATATTGAAAAAGTGCCTTGAGAAACTAGTGATGCCAGGAAGCTCAGTCCTAGTGCAATATATCGACGACTTATTGGTGGCATCGAACACCAGAGAGGACTGTGTTGTTGATTCCTTAGCACTATTAAATCTTTTGGCAGAAGAAGGGCATAAAGTCTCACCTGAAAAATTGCAGTTTTGTACAACAGCTGTTAAATATCTGGGACACCAAATTGAGAGGGGAAAAAGAAGAGTAACCTCTGAAAGAGTAATATTAATAAAGAAAATGCAAATGCCTGTAACCCAAAGACAAGTAAGAATGTTCCTAGGAGTAGTAGGTTACTGTCGGCAATGGATACCAGGATTTTCTATACTAGCTAAATCCTTAATTAACATGACGAAAAAGAAAGCAAAGGATCCTGTTGAGTGGGATGATGAAAGTGTAGGAGCTTTTGTAAAATTGAGGAATGCACTATGTTCAGCACCTGCCTTAGGCATGCCTGATTATAAAAGAGAATTTGCATTATTCTGACATGAAAGAGAAAATTGTGCACTTTCTGTCCTAACTCAGAGACACGGATTAGACAGACATCCTATAGCATATTTTTCTGCTACATTGGACCCAGTAGCAGCCACGTTGCCAGGATGCTTAAAAGCAGTGGCGGCTACTTGTTTGAGCATTGAACAAAGTGAGTCAATTGTGATGGGACATCCTGTAAAGGTATATGTTCCACATGCCGTTGTGATTCTGTTGACAAGAACAAGAACTCAGCATCTTACTCCTAGTCGGCTGACTAAATATGAAAGAATAATAATGGGTGCTGAAAATGTGACCATGGTAAGGTGTACTATAATAAATCCAGCAACCTTACTACCAGACCCATATCATGAGAGAATTAAAGATGACGAAGAAAATGAACATGATTCTTTACAGATTACAGAGTTATGTACGAAACCTCGCCCTGATATCGAAGAACAGCCCCTCAGAAAGCCAGACAGGGAGCTATTTGTTGATGGTTCATGTCAAAGACATGAAGATGGTAAATTAACTGCTGCCTATGCGGTATGTGAATTAACTGGAATAGTCGAAGCATCCTATTTACCAGGAGTCAAATCTGCACAAGTAGCTGAATTGATTGCGTTGATAAAAGCTTGCAAAATTGGGAGGAATCAAAAAGTAACTATATTTACCGATAGTCAATATGGTTACGGGGTTGTGCATGATTTTGGCCAACTATGGATGCAGAGGGATTTTATGACTTCTTCAGGATCCCCCATTAAAAATGGACAGTTTGTAAAGGAATTGCTGGAAGAAATACAATCCCCAAAAGAATTGGCTGTGGTGAAATGTGCCGCACATCAGTCAGGAGATGACTGGGTGGTAGTCGGCAACAGATATGCAGATCTGGTGGCTCAACATTGTGCCAAAAATAGATTGTCAGTCAATAAGAGGGTGGAAAGAATGGGAATCAGCTGCCAACTTATGCTGTATATGCCACCGGAAACTTGGAATGATGTAAAAAGATTACAAGATGATGTTGATGAAAATGATAAGAATTTGTGGATCAAAGTAGGTTGTTCCCAAAGAGGAGATGATGAAGTGTGGATCAGTGCTGATGGCAGACCAGTCATGCCAGACTGTTTACTCTCACAAATGGCCAGAATGTATCATGGAGACACACACATAGGGAGAGATGCAATGATTAGGCTTTTTAGGCAAAACTGGTACAATCCGAAGTTCAGGGCTGTTGCAGAGAGTCTTTGCCAAAGGTGTTTAACTTGCCAGATGCACAATCCAGGGAGGAAGACAATAATTGGGTTTGGAGAAATTGGAAAGGCAGAAGGACCATTTATAAGACTACTGTTCGACTTTATACAGTTACCACCATGTAGGGGGTTGAAATATGTACTAGTCATAGTGTGTCTGTTTTCAAAGTGGGTGGAGGCTTACCCTACCAGGAGATGTGACAGCATTACAGTCGCAAAACTGTTGCTAAGAGAGCTCATTCCTAGGTTTGGTTTCCAAGTAACTTTGGAATCAGATAGAGGAAAACATTTTAACAGTGAAGTGATCCAAATAATCTGTGAAGCATTCCAAATTAAACAGAAACTGCACTGTGCATATCGTCCAGAGGCTTCTGGAGTGGTTGAACAATTGAATGGCACTATAAAGTCAAGATTGGGAAAAATGTGTGCATCAACATCATTAGAATGGCCAGATGCATTGCCACTTGTTTTAATGGGACTCAGAAGCATACCTGACAGAAATACAGGATTGAGCCCCCACGAGATAATGATGGGAAGAGCAATGAGACAAACACATGTTCCCACAAACAAACTGCTGAATATATCTGATGATATGGTACTGGACTATTGTAAAGGACTGGCTGACCTAGTGCGTTCTGTCTCTCACCAGGTTGGAGAAGACGCAGTTTCCAGGCAGCCTGAACAGGAACATGATCTGAATCCTGGTGACTGGGTGGTAGTGAAGAATCACACCAGAGAAACGTGTCTATCACCCAGATGGGGCAGTCCTTGTCAAGTCATACTGACCACAAATACAGCAGTGAAGTGTGCAGGATTTCCTAATTGGATTCACGTAAGCCACACCAAAAGAGTACCAGATCCTGAAGAAGAAAATCCTCAGACAGCATCTATCACTGAGGGAGCTGAAGGTTGCCCAGCTGAAGGATCTCAGGCTCGAGATTCAAGAGAAGCTGAAGAAGAACAACCGATCACAAGTCAGGACTGGATACCAGTGGTAGAAATTCCTGAAGTTTACCACAGAACAAGAAGTCAAACAAGATTTGAAGAAATTGAAGAAGATCAGATAGGTGAAGAAGAAGCAGCTCAGGGAAAAGAAGAAGAGACAATAAGAGAACCTGAGCAAGGTCAGATAGGGAAAAGAAACTGGGCTCAAATTAACGAAGAACTAAGAAATTTTGAGCAGGGACAGACAGGTTTAGAAGAATCCGGTCAGGCTGCAGAAGTACAAAGTGCAATAAGCCCTGATCAGAATCAGTTAGATCAAGAGAATCACACAGAAGAAAAAGATCTCGAGAAAAATGAACATGAAGAAATAAATCAAGAACAAGGTCACCTATTGGAAACTCACAGTGGAGCTGCTGAAGAAAAACAAATCAGACCTGAAAAAGAGCAAGAAAGAAAAGCAGTAATTGCAGAAAACGAAAAAGGGTCAGAAAGTGAAAATAAAAAGATTTCTGAAGACGAAGATAAAGAAACAGTGCAAACAAAGAAAACAAGAAAAGGAGATCTTTGGCCAAGTGTCATTAAAAGAGTAAAATACCACATAACAACCAGAAGTGAAGATCCAGATCAAGTAAATGAAGTGACAAGCCAAACTGAACAACAGAATAAAACTGAGAAAAGAAGAAGTAAAAGACTGAAACTTGTGAATAACAAATTCAAGGGTCCTGATTGGACTTACATCATTCTTGAAGATTACGAAAGTTCAGAGTCAAGTGAAAGTGATGACGAAGGAACAAGTGCAGAACTAACGTACGAGAAAGAAATAAGACCACCTTGACTAAGCAAAAGAGTCATATAAAGAAAAGGAAATAGATAAGAAGAGCGATCTTCCTTGTCGAAAATGCCTGACGATAGAGTTGCTGGGAGACCAAAACAGAGATGTTGTAGAAGATGCTGTGCAATATGCATATGTAGTCTAGTAATGGTGCTTATAGTATGGTTAGTCCTGATTGTAGCAGTTCCTTACCTTATGATAATGGATAAAAAGATTAATAATGAAACTAAAGGAAAGACAGCAAACATGAGGGGCAATAGAGTAGAACTAATGGCAGAAAATGAACCAGAATTTCATCATGAAATAGCTGATAATGACACTAGTTTAAACGTTTTTACAAAGTTATTATTTCAGTATGTAGATACCATGGAAGTTAGTAATTGTTATGTCTGTATGAAGTTACCTGAATCAGTAGCAGAAGGATTAACATATCATCACTTACCACTGACATATGGCATATCATGTAGTGTTTTGTCTAGTTTATTTTATAGAACAGGGAGACTTCAGTATTATTATTCAAACCTAGATGTGATATTTTCTGACGTTCCGATTCGAAAGAGTATGAACCCAGTGCTTAGTAGTCAAGACGCACACTTTATGGAGAATTTTTTTCTTAACAATGAAATCAATAGACATAACACATGCACATAGACACAATTTAACATGTTCTTTACATGAAGAAGAAAAGATATTTTTGAATTTAGTAGAAGATAGAAGACAAGATTTTCAAAAGAAAGCTTCTGAGCATAAGGCTCATTTACCACCTTGGGCAGAAAAAGAAGGGAGTTACACACCTGGCAAGGCTCAAGCTGCTATGGCTCTAGATTTTGAAAAGACAGGGAAAATTTGTCTACATAGGTTAAAAACTGATTATAACAATGTTTTCATCGGTACCAGTGAATGTGAACACAATTTCTTAATTCTTGGAGGTTGGGGAATCAAAGGAGGAACAGATTCAGTTTTTCCTGGAATCTATTATGTGTGTGGGAACAAGGCTTACTTTAGGCTTCCTGCACGGTGGTATGGAAGTTGTTATTTTGGAATAGTATTTCCAAAGATATACCACATAAAAAGAAACACTGGGAGCAATGAAAACAATAGTGAATTAATACGTAGTAAAAGAGCTAGTTTTTCTGAAATTGTAGGTGATATATTTGGTGCATTGATACCTTCAGTGGGAATAATTCTGAACTCAAGGAAAATATGTAAATTGTCTACAGTGGTTGATCGTTTATCAACGGATACTGCTGGAGGTTTTCTAATGATTAATGCGGAGATGGTTGCGATTAGATCTATGGTGATGCAAAATCGACTTGCTCTTGATATTATATTGGCAAAAGAGGGCGGAGTCTGTAAATTATTGAAGACAAAACACTGTTGCACTTATATTCCTGATAAGAGTGCGGAAATTGGAACGTATATACAGAATATAACTAAACTTGAGAAGGAACTAAAACCACTGGAAGTTGATAGTGTATGGGAAAGATTGACAAGTAGTATTGCGTCAATTGGTACCTGGTTTGCTAATGTAGGAAAAGGACTTATAGGTCAAATATTAGTACCCTTAGCAGGAATAGCAATAATAGTACTGTCAATAATAATATGGTGCAAATGTTGTAGAAAGAATGGAACATATAATGTGACAGGAAAAGGAAAGAAGAGAAAATTAGATGAAATAGAACTTGAAGAATGGAGAAGTGAATTATACAAGAAATTGAAAGGGGATGGTAAAAATAGAAAATGTAAAAATAAGAATGAAACTATTTGCTAGAAGTTGGCATCTGATTGTGGGTAGTATTTTGATGGCTCAGAAACGCCACCAGAGAGGGGATTGATGGAGCAAGGACTCATAAATGAGACTTGCTCGTATGCAATCTCCTCACAGTATTAATTTATTAAATTTGTATTGTCTCTACTAATCCTTGCATACACTACACGAATAGTAAGGATGCTTGCCTATGTGTTTTATTAATGAATAACGCTTGTCCGTAATCCAAAATGGCAGCTAAAGCGTGGGAACCTTACTGCGCATGTCTCAACCATATCACGTGTTGTGACGTCTTTCTTTGCTTGGTGGGAAATTTCTGCTTCTGCGCAGTGTGCATTAAAATGGCTTCTTGATGTTTCCACATGCTTCAGCTTGCTCTCATGTCATTATTAAACTGTCGTTTCTCTAACGCTACTAATGCGGGATAGAATTTATAATTAAAAGGGAATAGAGTAGAAAGAGTGGGCATACAGTGAAACATTTTATCTGTGATTTTAATGTTTTCTTTATGTACTTTTATTAGTTCATAAACTTGGGCCTGGGGTTTGGTGAACTGAAAGCTCGTGTGACAAAGATTTCGCACATGCGCCCTGCAGTGGCAGACCAGAAAGAAAAAGATGAAGTCAACTTGGACATCACCCAAGGCCATGACCTGCTGGCCGACACCACTACATACCAAGATGTTCTTGTCGAAAAGAAACATTTTATATGAATAAATTGTAAATTTTGTCATGAGACGGGTGGGAATTAAAGCAAATGTATTAAATTGAAGGGGCGGTAGTTTAAAAACAATAGGCTTCAGAAATACAAGACAAATCAATATGGTGTGAAAATCCACCCCCTGTCCCTGTCCAATCAGAAGTAGTGGTCCCATGTTTTAGCAACATTAAGGGGAGGTACATGGGTGTAGAAGGGTATAATAGATATAGAATTAGTTTATTAGATAGTTTAGCACAGAACAGGCGTTCATGCTGTCAGGCAGAAGAGCTCTGAGACCGCCAAGCTGATCGATTGCAGACTGAATCCCTGTCCAGAGAGGTCCTGAGGAGGGGGCGGCGGAGTCCATTAGAAGGAAGACACAGGCGAATCGAGAAGAAGTCGAGTATCAGAGAGGGGAACGACGCAGGCGTCATTGTAGAGAGGTCACCGGTCCTGTCCTGATCCTGGAAGAAGTCTTTGCTCTTCATCCTTCCTGGGGCCTATTCTTTCCAACTCCTTGGCCAAGGGGTTTGGTTCTCGCACTTAGGTAAATATAATGCAACCTTTAGTTGCCCTGCTGTCTCTATCCTCTCCTTTTCTGAGGGACCGTCAATGATTAGCAATAGTTATTCTATGCTTCATCTTGGGTATTGCGATTAAGTACCGTGTGGTTCTGTATTTTACTCTGCTAAATCTTTAGATAAACATTTTAAAACTTCCTGACTCAGTGGTTATTTCAGGATTATGTACTATAACGAATGTCACTCATTTTAAACTTCCCAATTAGCAAAGGATTCGTTGGTAAGTCATTACTCTTCAATCAGAAGATAATTGGTAGCAGGGATATTTTGATAAAGAGTATAACTGACACCCCAGCGTAAGTATTAGCGAAGTATGAATGTATGGGCCCAAGTGAGTGTTTTGTGTATGATTGCTGTTTGCTAATATCGCGCTGGATCACCCACCCGAAGGAAGGGACTCATTGGTCCCAACCTTTACTTACCTGTAACAACCCTAAATCTAGTAGTTAGGGGCACCCCTGAACCTTGCCTCCTCAGACAAGAAACAACCAAGAAGAAAAGAAGAAGAAGGACTGAAGATCTGTGCTGAAGCTAAGAAGAGGAGGACGCCTACTGACTTGGCCCCAGCCCTACCGGCCTGTTCCCACCTTGAACCTGCAGAAGCGAAACCCTGGTGTGTCCTGCAGCCAGCAACCTCAAGAACCCTGAGGACCAGCCCTGCCTTCCACAGAAAAGACTTTGTCTCCCGTGAACATCAGATTTGTTCACCCACAGACTATGGCTCCAGCCAAATCCGCAAGTCTGCACCACTCTGCACCCGTCGCCCACGGCCCGAGTTTGAGTGGCCCAACACAATGAGGCGTTCTCTCCAGCGATCCTGACCTGAGATCTGGTGATCTCTGACCTGCCTCGAATCTCCTAGCGAAGCCTGCAGCCTCTTTCTGGAGGATACCCCTGACTGCGACCAGAGCTGGTCAGAGAAACCCGATGCATAACGACACCCCTGCACCCGAAGTCCCACAGCCTTTGGTGGCCCAACCAATGGTGTCCCAGCATCCCCAGGCATCCCAACTTACCTCTCCAACCGGTGGTCACCTCTAGAAGATCTTTGTCCCCGAGCCTGCAGTCTTTGTTGAAACCGGAGAATCCCCTTTGAAACCAACAGGGCACCCAACGCCAAAACAGCACCCTGCACCCAGCCACCCCTGCGCCGCTGCGGGTGTACTTTGGGTGCTAACTCGGATCCCCCTTTGCCCTGAGCCTAACACCAGGAGCTTTGCTCCCACAACCTGTGGCCTGCTCGTAAGCAGCCACCAACTGGAGCCCCCTATCCTCCATTGGATTACATTGGGCCTCAGCACTTTGCACCAGGTCGCCCTAGTGCCACTGAGGGTGCATTGAGAGTGCATCCTTGACCCTGGGAGAACCCTTGTTCTAACCCCAGAAACTCAACCCAAAAGACTGAGTACTTACCTGTTAACCGATAACTTCATTTCTCTCCATAGGAATACATTGACTGTTTTTCCTTGAAAAAGGTTCTAAGTGTGGAGTTGATTTGTATGAAAACCTGAAAAACTGTGCAAAACTGATTTTACTTACCTTTGTCTCCAGGAAATATCCCATTGTGATATCTAGGCATATCACACTGAGTAGAAAAAGTAACTTAAAAAGTAATCTGAAAAGTAACTGAAAAGTAATCTGAAAAGTAATTTCGACATTTTAACTTACCTGTATTTCAATCAATTGCATTTGAACTTGCATTCAATTGTAAAACACTGCATAAGATTTTGCAAAGCATTTATTTCACTTACCTGTGCCAGGTTTGCTTGGTTCTAAAAATAAAATAACTTAATAATATTTTTATACAAACAAAATTGGTCTGAGTTCAGTCTTTGAGTGTGTGACATCATTTGCTGATTGAGTGTGCACAAAAAATGCTTAACACTACCCTCTGAAAAAGCCTTACTGCTCGCCCAAACTACTACAAATAGAGTAAGGTGGTATCTACTTTTACCTCTGCCTACCTTTGGGGTTCCACTGGACTCTGCACACTATACCTCATTTTGGTATAGTATATACAGAGCTAGCTTCCTACAACACGTCAATGGACTCCCTTTCTTGATGACCGGCCTGACGGAGTTTAATATGTTCAAAATCAGGGATCATCTGGGGGTTGAAGTAGGCGTTAAGTGCATCTAACACACCATCATAATCAGCATCGCCACCTGTGTTTGGCAAATTTATGAAAAACTTAAATACTTCTTCTCCAGCATAATGCAACAATAAGGATTTCATAGTTTCTCCATCAGTCTCTTTAGGTGCTTTAAAGTAATTGTTAGTTGAGAGACCCATACGCTCAGTTGAGGTGCTACTGGGTAGCTTAGCTCACTGAAAGGTGGGAGTAGTTTAGCTGCTCCACCTAAGTGATGTTGCAGACGATTTCAATGAGGGGCACCTGGTGATTGCACTTCTTCAATTTCTGGCTGTATTGCCGGAGGATCAGCGCCTGCCCCATCTTTGTGCATGGCGATAGGTTTATAAGATGTTGGTCCCGTGTGCCATAGCAAAAACATTTGTGTATGTGTACTGCATGCTGATGGTGTGTGGAGGCGAGTGCCACTATAATGACTGAAGCAAGCACTGTAGTAACTAGAGGTAGGCCCATGTAAGGGAGAGTGAGCTGTGTGCTAAATAAGGAAGGTCCTAAAGGCTTTGACTTCAATGTCATACAGACATTTACGTATTGAGAAAGTCATTTAGAGGAAACAGTCCTGTTCTTACTGTTATGGGATACACTAGGCTAGAAGACACATGGAGGAGATGGCAAAGGGAGCTCAGGACTGCAGATACAAACACCCAACCTCCACCACTAGACATGGTTCAATTGGAAGGTTTTAGCCATGGCACAAGGAGGCTTGACATTAAACCCCGACTTTACCACTTTACCAAATTATGCTGCTGGTGAACTCCCAACACTGGAGCCACTCACTACCTCAGTTACCGTTTAAAGAGGAAGATGAAAACTATAAAACCAGAAGACTTATATTTCAATAATCCCAACCAACTCTTATCTTGTTATGAGCCCTTGAACATTCTGGGCCTCATTTATGAAAAGTGACGCATCGCTGCGTGAAAACAGCGATGCGTCACTTTTCATTGCGCCCTTCTTGCGACATGATGGATGCGTCATATTTACTGTATGATGTATCATGTCACAAGGAATGACAGATACCTCAGTATGCAAAAATGTCGCATTGCTATAGTTGTGTCGGAAGCGTGACGCAACTCCAGCAATGCTGGGGGGAGGGCTATGGATATAGCAATGCGTCACCCTTACGCCTGCCATGAGGCATTTGCATCCTAGAAGTGGCGCAGTGAAATCTCAGAGATTTCACTGCGTCACTTCTACGAGGCTTACTTGCGTGGGAACGCCCCCCCCTGCATACATTATACCTGACGCAGGTATAATGTAGCGCAGGGGTTTACAAAGTGACGCATCTGCTTCAATGCGTCACTTTGTAAGTAGGGTGCAACAGGGGTCATGTTTTACGCTGCTGATGTGTCACAAAAAGTGACACAACAGCAGCGCAAAACTGTCGCAAGGCCTCATAAATAAGGCCCTCTGTTCCTCTGCTCCTTCTTCAACAGAGATGGGAAGAACGTACTTCAAACTAAACACTGATAGTAAGTATTTGATAGGTAAACATCCACTCACTAAAATGTAGGGTACTGAGAAAGTTATTGACCTAAAAAGAGGAAGTCATGCCCTGTAGCACTGGTGCTCCCACTTCACTAACTTGTTCATGATCAAATCATGTCCTTCCTATGCCTTGCTATTGCTATTATTTTTACAATGATCATTATTGAATTTTTACAAATATTTGTAGGATAGGGATAATTAATTGAGGACTTTTAAAGAGGACGATAAACAAAATGAGCCTCCGAGGACATCATGTTTATAAAAAATGAAGAGTACATTTTTATTCATGCATGATTATTAATTAATCATCGTTTCATTTCTAAATGGGGTTAGTGGAAAGGCAGTAACTACATGGACATCCAATGACCTTGATTATTTAATACCATAACACAATATTTAGTGTTACATTCTGGGGCATATTCTCAAGGACACATCGCCGAGTTATCAGCACTTTATTGCAGCCAAACTCACGATAAATCTAACGCCCCATTCCCAAGCAGGTGCTAACAGCCCATAACACCAGTTTACCTGCGAAAGCAGTCGCAGAAAACATCGCCACAGATGACCCCGGCAACTAACGCTAATGAGATGCAGAGTAGGCGTTCCCGTGCATAAATCCGCGACAACACCACTCCACAACATTCTCAATGACCAGCCCGATCGGCGATAAGACCACAAAACATGCAATAAGGTGCATTAGCAGCAGGAAATTAACACCTGCTCCTACCTGGTGCAAAGTCGGACGACAACCGGCACCAGACAAGGGAACACAGCCCATAGCCACACCTGAAGAACAACAGATGCCCTGGAGCAAACGCCCATGTAGCCCGGAGCCCCAATAGGTCAACAACACCCACCGCCACCACCCCCAGGACCCCACCACCCCCACCATCCCCCCCCCCGGGCCGTACCCCGGGAACCCCCACATCCCACCCCCCAGGACAACAAAGATATTGCACATTAACTCCACGAAACCATGAACAAAACAAATCACCTAAAGTCGCACAATCACAACACTCAACATAATGTGTGGACGCCCTGCCCTTGCCCAGGCCCACACTGCGGGCCAGCAGGTCTCACACAAACCCATGCCAGTCCGGACCGCCAGGACGGCGCATCATCGCTGGCTGCACACCCGCTCAGCATTTCAGGTGCCCCTGTCTCACTGCACCGCAAGACACCGTCCCATGGCGGGGTGCCTGTGCCTGCCGCAGTGTATCCGGTGCCACCAAGTCTGTGCCCTGCTAGCCAAGGACCCTTAATGATTGAGTCCTGTTGTGCGGACGCCATCATGTCACCCCCGGCACTGGGCAATGTGAGGTGGCAGGGCCCTAGGCCCTCATGCGTAGATGGGAACTACACGGAGACACCCAGTTGTAGAGATGAAATGGCGTCCAGCACGTGCGCCAGGCCCTTTTTATTGGAAGGGTCACATGTCCTGTGACGCCTGTGCTGGATGGGTGTGGTGTGGGTGTACACCAGCCATGAGGGAGTGGCTGTGGCATGCTGACAACTAGACCTGTGAGCTGCAGATCCCTGCAGTGCAGAGCTGGGACATGTAGCATTGTCGTCCCCCCCTGTGTGCGTAAGCGGAGTGGGCTGCCCTGGCGTATGCCAGTCCAGCGTAAGGGTGTGAACAATGACCCCGGGGCTCTGGGCGTCATTCCGTCAGGGCTGGACAAGGAAGTGACTAATGGATCTGTCTCTGTTGAAGTGTCGGCAACCCCCGGCCCGCAACGGAAATGTGCCACCCAGTGACAAAAGTCCCACAACATGGGCAACATGGACGTAAGGGGGAATCACTGACCCTACATTCATCCATACTTCCACACTTGAAAGATCATAGACATGACACATCTGTGTGAATATGAATGTTTATTGCACATTCAAGGGAGTGTTGCAGCTGGAGCAGTACAGGGCCATGCCAATACCACTTCACATTGTCGGCCCATGTAGGGCCAGCCTGAGTCCTTCAGGGGGTGACCGGTACATCAGGAGAGGAGGAGTTCAGTCCGCAGTCTGATAGCTGTGTCATTGGTGAGCAAACAGAATATGGCAGTCCATGTCGGGGTCCGAGGTGAGTGTTGCAGAGTGCATCGGGGGACAGTGGAAGGTGATGATGCAGAGGGCAGAACCAAGCAGAAACAGGCCACATGGCGGAGATGAATGCTACTGCTTCCTTCTGACCATGAAGGCAGATTCATCCGCATCTTTGTCCGCTGCTGTTGCCTGTCCCTCACATGTGGGTGGTGGTGTTATGTCTCCAGCACTGTGTGGCACTGACACATCAGGGGCCGGAGTTGTAGATAGGGTGGTAGCAGCAGCATGCATCAGCGCAAGGACTTGTGGCAGCAAAGCCATGAGGAGGATCTTAATGGCATGGAGGGACCCAGCTAGAACTCACTGGTGTGCAGCCGTGGCAGCTGCTCTTTCCGCCTGCGTCCGCTCCATGTTCTCCATGATCCTCCGCATGTGTCCCTCCTCCCGGGCGAGCTCGCTGGAGGCACTCTGACTTGACAGTCGTTCCTGTTGCAGAGTCAGGACTCTAGCGATGTCAGCCATGGTTCGTTGGAGAGCATGGAGCGGACTGTGGGTGTCCGTTAGGGACTGTGAGTGGTCCCTGATGGGACTTAGACACCCACGTATGGCGTCTAGTTTGGCTGCCATGCGGGCGAAGCTCACCTGCACCTGTTCAGCCAGCTTCTCCTGGCACCCCAACACACAGCGTTGGAAGGCCATGTGTTCGTCGTGGGGGTCCTGGGAGGTGGCCGTGGTGGTGGGTGCTGCCTGCTGTGTGTACTGTGCAGGGGGTGTGTTCTCCTCGTGGCAGCTGGGCTGCCCTGCTCCTGGAAGTGGGCTGCGTAGGCTCTCCACGAGCTGTTGGAGGGCGTCGGAGTCGAAGGTGTGGTGGTCCTCTTTGTCATCAGAGAAGAGAGGTTCGGACTGCACTGCAGGAGGTGTTGAATTTCCCCCTGCAATGTGGAGGGGAGATGCAGTTTAACATCATGTTCACATGTATGTTGACGTATTGTACAGGTTCACATTCAGACTGCATGACAGTGTACATTGTGACTGTTTGGGGGGCTGCCTATTTGATGCGGAACAGTGGACATTCCGACTACATCACGGATGTGTGTTTGTACTTGTGCATTGTCAACTCACATTTCCATGCAGTGCCAAATGTGATTGGCCAGTTTCTACGCACATGCAGCAGCAGTTGTGTCCTCTGTTCTGTTGTGGACATGTTGCGGTTTGTACCACATTGTTGTCAATGTTGATGTGCTCTGCATGTAATGTGTGTGTGCCGCATTTTGGGCAAGTCGCCCCTGCTGGTCTGATTTTGCTGCCCCTTATCCCTTACATGCGGTGTGCCTCTGGCTTCTGTGCTTATGCGGTGCTGAGATGTTGCATACCTGTGTGCATTGGTCTCTTGGTGGGAGTTGGGGGTCTGGGGCATGGTTTGTACGCAGATGTGCTGTGCTTACTTGTGCATGTGTGCCTTTGTGCCCATCTCCCCCCGTCCCCCCAGTCCATGGTGGTTACTCACCCTGTTGCTGTTGTGTCCGGTCATGTTGAGCAGTGTCCGGTCCACCCACTTCTGCCACCGTCTCCCCACTGATGACTGTGGAGACCATTTCCTCCATCTCGTCCAGCTCCTCCTGTGTCGCTGGACTCCCACCTCCAGTCTGCATTGCTGCCTTCAGGTTGTTTGCGAGTTTCAGCTTGGTTTTGCGCTTCACATCATCCCAGCGCCTCTTGACCTCGTCCATTGTCCTCTTCAGCACTCCAACTGCATTCACCTTGTCCACGATGGTCTGCCATATTCCATTTTTAGTTGCCAGTGACACGGTGGAGGTGATGAACAGTAGTTGATGGTGTTCTATCACCTCCGTTATCAGGATCCTGTTTTCCTGCGGACTGAACCGCTTCTTCTAACTCTTCTGTCCTTGCCCTTCCCTGACCCCGAGGTCCCAGGCTGGTCCTCCGTGGGGCTTGTGGGGTTCTGGTTGTCCTCTGTGCTTGCTCCGGGTGTCTCCATTGTGCTTCGCTGTTGTTTGTCTTTTTTTTCTATTTTTATAGTGCATTTTCCCGCATGACGTGTGGGAATTGCAGGCCTGTGGCTGCTTTTCGCAGATTTTTGTATCGCTATTGGCATCATCGCTACTATTTTCGCATTGGGGTTTTGCGTTTTTGCGGCGTCGCGTTGCTTTTAACGCGTTCGTTGGTCGCGTTCTCGTGTGTCTATCGCATGGTGCCGCCGTGTTGGGAATACCACGTTAACACAGAGTTATTTTCCCGCGATGGACTGCGATATGCAGAGTTGCGTTAGGCTGCACTTGCGGTGGTTATCACACGTTCTTGTGAATATGCCCCTCTGTCTCTTGTTTTGTGTTAAAAAGACCATGAAGCCGTGTGAAGCAGTGTGAAAATAGCAAACCTCAAATATGTCTCGCTTGTGGAAAAGATTCCAGCGCTCACAAAGTGGCATGTTTCTTTTATTTAGGAAACAACGCAGTTGCACAACTTATTTGTGTCACAAGCCCCCAGCATCTCCATTAACTCAGTTTGCTTTAAATTGAGGTTTTATGGCAACCCCCAGCTGGCCTAAGGCCACTGCCTTGCTGGTTGATTCCTCTTCCCTGTAAGAGTTCACATTCTTCTTTATCAGTGTTTTTAAACATGAAAGTGTTTTTAAAGATAAGTAGTGCATGGCGCATTCTGTGCTTCATTTCTTTTATTGCAGATAACATTAAAAATTAAATACTTGCCGACTTGTTTGACATTGTTTGACTGTCAGGGCTCAGTCAAATAAATGCTGCCCAGTGCTGCTTATTCACCCGGGGGTCACGTGTAAAGGTGAGGAGGGTTGCAAGAGTCCCTATTGCCTTACAATCAGTATCCCTTGCTAGAGCATGCAATTGTAATGTTATTTAATTTTACCAAAATAAGGAACTGGGAAGAAGCTGATGTTATAATAATATGATATTTAGGTCGTATGGTACTAGAATATCGTAACCAAAATACTGCCTTATAGAAATATTATTTGCACAATTATCCCCTCGCCCCATTGGTGTTAGTAAAAGAAAATGTGCAACCAATCGGATGATGATTTTTGGGCATATTTAGGATATGATATTTCCGTCAGACGATTTTTTAGCTAACAATATTCTGATACATCCTATTCAGGCAGTATACTTGCATCTATACAAGTGCATTGTAGATGGTGTCAAATTTCTTGGACACAATGACCTTCACCCCTCTCTTTGCTACTATTGGAAAAGTACCCCATCCATTTCATGATGTACTGCTTCTAATCCGATATTTACAAATCATATTCACAAGTGCACTTATTCTCTCCTTCTCTGACCTCCCACCACCCATTTTAAGTTTAAGTTTTGAAGATTTTATTGTTCATATTTATGTTTTGATAATTGTGCTTAAAAAGAATACATTCCTTATGCTTGTTCCATCAGCCAGTACACAGGTAGAGTAACTCTACATAAATATATAAATAGTAAACATAACCTTATTATCTTTTTATGAATTTTAAATTATGTGTAGCGCTGTTGAAATAATCTTTTCAACAATAGGATTTCTGGAAAACAACAGTGTGCTTGATTATTCTCAGAATGGTTTCCACCCTGGCCACAGCACGGAGTCTGCTCTCCTAGCTGTGACCGAACATCTGAGGGCAGCTTTAGATGCCGGATGCACTTCAGCACTGATTTTATTAGATCTCAGCGCCGCGTTCGACACAGTATCCCACCAGATCCTGCTACAATGGTTGGAGGAGGCTGGAATCGAGGGCTTGGTCCTGGGATGGTTCGCCTCTTTCCTGGCTGAGAGAACCTTCCAGGTGGCGGCCCCCCCTTTCGCCTCTCAGATACATACCGTGAAACAAGGGGTTCCACAGGGCTCAGCATTGAGCCCTACATTATTCAATCTGTACGTCCAACCGTTGGCGGCTGTGGCCAGGAGTAGAGGGCTAACGGCAGTATCATAAGCTGATGACACTCAGCTGGTAGTAGCACTCTCCAACGACTCCATGCAGGATGCCCTTAAGTTTCGGAGCGATCTTGCAGCTGTCGCGGAGTGTATGTCTGCTAACTGTCTCCAGCTTAACGCCAGCAAATCTGAGGTTTTGCTGGTAGGGAAAGACTCTGAGCTGTGGAGCGAGCGCTGGTGGCCGTCGTCCTTGGGATGTGCACCCACCCCCAAACAGGTGGTTAAAAATCTGGGTGTATGGGTAGACTCGGCCCTCAGTTTCCAGGCCCAAACCAAAAAAGTTGCTGGCACTTGTTTTGGTCTCCTGCGTGGGCTAAAACCGCTGCTAGGTTTCTTCGATCCTTCCACTCGTCAGGTCATCATCCAGGCCACCATCAAATTTTGAATACACAACTTAGCTCCTTCTTGGCTGCAACACAAGCCTTGGACCCCTCCAAGTATGGCTTCAGAGGGGGACACAGTACCGAGTCTGCTCTCATTAAGGCTACAGAAGAGATCAGAGAGGCCGTGGATCGGGGTGGGAGGGCGGCACTGATCCTGTTGGATCTGTCCGCGGCTTTTGTTACGGTCCATCATGGCATCTTGATGGACTGTTTAAAGGAGTGTGGGATCCAATCTAAAGCCTGGGCTTTGTTAAGCTCCTTTTTATCCGGCAGAGGACAAACTGTTGCGCTGGGTGGATACCAGTCTAAACCCTTTTAATTACCCTGTGGGGTCCCACAGGGGTCCTACCTGAGCCCCACCCTTTTTAATGTTTATTTTTCATCCTTGGCCCCCATTATTAGAGCATTTGGGTTTGGTCTCACTTCCTATGCGGATGATACCCAAACTGTGGTGTCTCTGCGACCGGGCCAGGAAACAGGTATAGATAAACGTTTCCAAGCCTGCATGCAATCAGCTGGGAAATGGATGGCAGAGAATTGTCTGAAGCTTAATTCAGGCAAAACAGAAGTTTTACTGTTTGGAAAGGATACCAACTTTTGGACACCAAGTTGATGGCCTGACTCGATGGGCTCACTCCCTTTGCCTTAAAAAAAGGCAAAGAATTTGGGTGTAATTGTGGATGAGAGACTCACCTTTGGCGTTCAGGTTAATGCAGTAACATCAACAACTGCTTATGTGCTCAGAACGGTTAGGAAAGTACTGTCATTCCTACCCCTGGGTAGTCGCCAAACAGTGGTCACAGCTCTGGTACTGTCGAGGCTGGACTATTGTAACAGCCTGTATCTGAATATTCAACAAAAAAGTTTGAACAAACTCCAGCTGTTGCAAAATGCAGCGGCGAGACTTCTGACTGGTACAAATAAATTCTCCCCTATCTCCAAGGAAATAAAGAAACTGCACTGGCTCCCGGTAAGGATTCGAGTGCGTTTCAAATCGCTTTGCTTGGTTTTCAAAGCTCTTCATGGCACAGGCCAAGACTACTTAAATCGGTTGTTCCAGTGGTACATTCCGAAAAGAACACTTCGCTCGCTGGGGGCCAAGCTGGTCTCAGTACCGCACACGAAAAAAGCTTTGTGGGGGGGCAGAAGCTTTGCTGTTTGCGCGGCGAAAGCCTGGAATGACCTTCCGTTTCGCCTAAGAAATGCCACTGATCTTTTAGACTTCAGGAAGGGTTTGAAGACCTGGCTTTTTACTGAATAAATCCTTTTCCTCTTTGCTCTCTGCCTTCAGGATAAATAATCTAGCGCCAGGACACCCTTGGGTAACCTCTGCGCTTTATAAAAGTTATTAACATAACATAACATAACATCATGTCTCGATTAGACTATGCCAGCTCTCTGTACCTGGGGGTTAACAAGGCTGAAACTCTACGACTGCAGAGGGTCCAAAATGCGGCTGCTAGAACTCTCCTGGGCCTCACTAGAATCTGTTCCACGACCAACGCCATCCGCCGACTCCATTGGTTGCCGGTGGCTAGGCGCGTCAAGTTTAAGTCCCTTTGCATTGCCTTCAAAATTATGAATCTTTCTTCACCTAGCATTCTGGCAAACCTACTCTCACCCTATACTCCTATTCACCACCTTCGATCTATGGGCCAGCATTTGGCGGTTGTCCCTCGGGTGAGGAAGGCGCGCGCAGGAGGACTGTCCTTCCGCATTCTGGCAGCTAAACTTTGGAACTCTCTCCCGGTGCCCATCCGTAATATGGATAACTACCTGGCTTTTCGCAAGGCCATTAAAACGCATCTCTTCCCTCCGATTTATGATCTGCCCTCTTCTGCAGCCTCCCATCTTCTCTGCCGGTTAGCGCTGGGATGCCCCTTTGCTGGGGCAGCTATGCGCTATATAAAACCACGTAACATAACATAACATAACAATATATCTTCGTTAAGGGTCCGAATCACGTAGATAGTTTCACGCTTAATCCCATAAGATTATACTGGCATTTGAAGTAAATTCATGACTTTGAATTCACAAGAATTCGGGGAGTACTCTTAGGAGGTCACAAATTTACATGCATACTCATATACATAGACGGAAAGGTTATGGCACCGCAATATCATTGGCTAATTGCCTGACAGAATATTTTTTCCTAATTTACAAAAATAGAGCCTATTGAAGTTAATCTAAGAAAAGCTGCGCCCAATGGAGTGATATTTTTGTTAATGCTATTCTGACATACAACCACAGAAATGAAAATTTCCACCTCCACATGGATAGAAATTACAATGCTTTAGTGCTTTTGCTTCTTTATTTGTTTCTCCTATTTACTTCTTCAAAGAGAAAATATATTCCCATATAGATACCCATTTCCCTACAACATGCCCTGTTTTAGGGGAATTCCTTCTAATTCCTTGACCTATAAATAGATGTAATCCTGCCATTTAATATAGAAAATGTGGAATCATTTTCAGGATGGGAAATTACTTTTATTCATACTGCTCAAATTACTCATCTTTGGAAGATGGCATTAGGACTGGGGGCTCTTGCTCCCGCACACCTGCTAGCCTCACTTTTTCACTGGCATTATTGGCTGCAACAGTTTTGAACAATAGTAATTTTTTCAGCGCTTTATGCTCTGTAAGAAACAGATGTCACTATTACCCAATTTACAGAATTGTAGTTTTCCCACTTGTGAGCAAGACTAATGGCCCAATATAGCTTTCGGCGGGCAGCCCATTTTTGCGCCAGGACAACAGAATAAATTACTCCGTCACCCTGACTGAGATGTTGCCCACCAAATTTGTAAATGACCTCCAATCTGGTGGTCATTTTTAAAGCACTGGCAGGAACCGCAGCCACAGTGGTTCCTGTCAGTGCCTTTTGCAGTTTGGTACATGGCTCTGTCTATAAGACGGAGCCCTGCACCAAACTGTTTTCTTTTTTTTATTATTTTCAAAAAGATACTCCTGAAGCAGCATTTTCTTTTTGAAAATAAAAAGGAAAATGCTGGCCTCGCCACAGGAGTCTTCTCCCATGGTAAGGGGAGCATTTGCAAGTTTTCACTGCCCCTTACAGCTAGGGTTTTCATAGTGGTGGCGGGCAGTGATAACTGACCTCTAATTCTGCCCATCTAAATCAGGTGGGTAGAATTACAGGTCTGCTCCAACAGCCCAGGCAGAGTTTTGCACAGTGCAGAGAGAGTGCCCTACTCTTGAGGGCCTACAGACACAGGCTGAAGCCCAGGCAGCTGGCAATACCTGGTCTATTAGGAGAATCATCTCCTGTATAGTGACTCTAAGGTTCCTGAGTCTGGAGCAACCCATGTGCTGGTGGTCCGCCAGTGCTACATGGCCTTCCTACTGGGTCTGGCTCATGACATACCCCTGGCAGAACATCAGGGCAAGCCAAAAACTTTGCAAGGTTGGTTACCAACTTAGTTTGGCACCAGATGGGGACAACCACAGATGCATTCTGCAGGTCCGGTCCTACCTGCCAGGCCAGTAAAGAGTCATGGACAAAGCAGAAGGACCCCCTGCTTCCCCTCTGCATAGTGAGAGCACCCTTTTAGAGGGTGGGTATTAATATTGTTAGGACTCTTGACCCCAAGACTGCCCTAGGCAGCAAGTTCATCCTGGTCTTGTTGGACCATGCCACACGATACTCAGCTACAACATGGTCTAGACCCAAATAATCAAGGGTCAACCACATTTAAAAATTGCTCTACAATCGATTACATTTTTCTGTGTAACCATTTAGCTCGCAAATTTGAAAACTTTGAAATTAAAGCAGATGACACCAGCGATCATGCAATCCTCCAGGTTGTACTGAACATTGCTATCAAGCAACGGGGAAGTATTACTATGATAGCCCAATCGACAGGCATCGAGGAACACGCCCTGGTGAGAAGAATAAAATGGAACAAGCACCAGGCGACTGCATTTAAGGCCTGGAAAGAAAAACAAGAATGCATAGGCAACAATTCAGGAGTTGAGCCTAACTTGGAAAATTGGTTAGAGTGGACCATTGCCCTGAAAACAGCTTTGAACACAAGCAAGGAAACAGAGCCCAAACCAAAAGAGAAAACTAATATACAAACAGTGCATAATAACCCAAAACGTAGAGATATCACTCGCAACCTTAACAAGGCAAAAAGAGCACTTAAGATTGCAGCCTCGAAAAAAACACTGGTCAAGTGTAACAAACTGCACAAAGAGCGGAAACAATTGCTATGGACGCTCAAGCAAAACAAACTGGATGAAGAATGGATCAAGATCCATGAGTTAACAAAACCTTATAAACATCGACAACTCTGGCAATATATAGCCCAGTTGGATAACGACAAAATAGATCGGCGTAATTCAGTGCATGCCGACGCATGGTTGAGACATGTTTCAGCAATTTATGTAGAAAAGGAAGTTGGCACAGAATCAGGCTGGACTATGGACGCCCAAGCAGAGAGCATAAACAGCGGAGTGGTAACTACTTCTGGAGTCGTGAGTAATGACAAAGACGTAGCAGCTGTGGAAAAAGTATTCAAAAAGATTAGGAAAGACGGGGCACCAGGACCTAATGGCCTCCCGGGTGCAATGTTTAGGGAAGATCCAACATACTGGGGGAGAATACTATCCAATTTATCCACTGAATGCCGTCTACAGTCCATGGTGCCAGACTCGTGGCGCGGGTCAAATTTACAACCTATCTATAAAAAGGGCGATAACACAGAGCCAAAAAACTATAAATTAATCGCCCTTCTGGACATCGAAGGGAAAGCCTACGCAAACACCCTGCTGACAGACCTAAACAGATAGGTTGAAGAACATGATATCCTTCCTCCCTATCAAACAGGGTTCCGCAAAGGCTGCTCGACAATCGATAATATCATGGCCATATCATATTTAAGCCAGCAAGCCAATGTCAAAAATAAAAAAACAGTCTTTGCCTGCTTTGTAGACTACTCGGCAGCCTTCGACGGGGTCCCACGTGGCAAGCTCTGGTCCAAATTGCGCGATTGGCAAATTCCATCAGGCCTCCTCAATGCCATCATCTCCCTATACAGCAATACTTGGATTAAAGTCAAATTAGCAAATAACACCGTCACGAAAAAGTGTCTTACAAATCGAGGCTTAAAACAGGGATGCGTACTCGCCCCAACCCTTTTCAATTTATATACAGCAGACTTGGGCAAGACGCTCCATAACGCCAACCTCACAGTCCCAAAAATTGGAGCCAACAGAATCCAAATCTTACAATATGCGGACGACCTAGTAGTTATGGACCACACAAAAATTGGATTACAAAGGGGTCTAGACGCCTTAAACGCCTATAATCAGATTAACGAATTAATAATAAACTCAGAAGAGACCAAAGTACTGATTTTCGGGAGCTGTACAAAAAAAACACTGCTCAAATGGCACGTGGGCAAAGAGACAATTACTGTTTCAAAGTCGTACAATTATCTTGGGTGCTGGCTGTGTGACTCGGACAAAGCAACTTTGCACTTACGCAAAATGAAATCGAAAGCAGAGTCCACAATCTACGATTTGTGCAAACTACACGAGAAAATTCAAAGCCCAACGACCATCCCAATTAGAAAGGTGTTACAATCTAAAATAAGGGCAATCGCAGGTTACGCACAGCAGGCATTCCCAGGCAAAATGAACACAATGATGGAAAAAGCGCAATGCCGGGCGTACAAACGCATATTTAAACTACCTAAATACACTCGCAACAGCTGGATTCGCCTGGAGTTTGGCCTGGTACAACAGAGTAAAGAATGCTTTGGAGTGCACGCAAAATACTATTATCAAGTACTCAAAGCCCCGGAAGGGAGCCTGAAAAGCATGCTAAAACCCATCTATGGAGGACCTGCGAACCCATGGCAGGTCTACATGCAGGAGGCAGTAGAAATCCTAGGCCTGGCAACACAGAACTGGGGTCAAGAGGACATAAATTATCCGGTGATCAGAAAGGTAACCAACAAACAATGCTACCTACTATCAAGAAAAATTGACCTAGTTCACTTTGAGAGTGGTAGAGGTCCATCTGGGATGATCGCTACATACATGGAGCACAAATCCCAGCCTTACTTACACCAAGCACTGGGGATAAAGGCCCTAAAAAACATTCAGTGGGCCAGACTAGTCCCACTCCCAACAAAAGAATTGAATCCGGGGTGGAAAGCTCTTGAACATAAAATCTGCTGCAGAATCTGTAAATACAAAACAGAATCATTAATACACTTGATGTGTTGCTGTCCGGGCCTGCTAAAATCTCGCCGGAAACTACTAAATCCAATATGGCTAAGCTGACTTGGCCAGACTTGGAAGATATATGGAGGAAGTGCGTTCCAGACTTGTAAAAGAATAAAACCCCTCCCACCCCAAGAAAATAGACTTATTGTGAGCAGACGAAAGTACACTTCGGGTCACAATGTTTTATATATAATTAATTTTTTTGGCCTTTATACTTTAAGCGTACTTTTCACGGAATGAAATTGGTTATAACTGTAAATGAAATTCTTTTAATGTTCTGATTTATACCACTTTTTTCTTTTTAAATCATGTTGTCACATTGCAAATGGTTTTAAGTAACTGTGCAATAAATAAAATATTCATTCATTCCTCTGAGGACGTTGACTGCGCCCTTGGTGGCCACGGCACTGATGGGGATATTTACCCGAGTGGACTTCCCTGAGGAGGTTGTGTCTGCCTACAAGAAGTTCATGTGGGATGAGTGTGGGGTAATCTACAACTTCTCCATGTCATACCACCCCCAGGCAAATGGGCTTGTTGAAAGGTTCAACAAGACACTGAAGGGCATGATTATGGGTTTACCAGAACCCATGAGGAGTAACTGGGATGTCATTGTTCTGTCTCACTCTGCCTGCACTGTTTGTGCTGCCTTGTTACATCCCTGTCACCCCAAATCCAGTCCACACTCCTCCACCCTTTATCTTGACCTTCCCACCTCCCCATTCTCTGGTTCCTGATTAACAGCGCTCCATGACCCCAACCTGCCATTGCCCTTTTATTTTCGGCCTCCTTCCTACAGCCCCTGGAAACCCTGCCTACTCACATGGCCTTGGGGAGTGGGTCTTGTATAAAAGCTATTCCCCTACATGTGCCAACTGCTTGGATTTCAGACTTCCCATGAGGAGAATCTGTTGTCACAAGGTCCTGTTTGTTTTTTATGGAATTGACACCACTTACCTGATCTTGCGGACCAGGCTCTGTTGTGGCATCTCCATTCCATCCTGACATCCAGAGTCAATCTTTTCTACTCAAGGCGATCACCTGCAAGGAAAACAAAAGAAACAGTCCTTACTTGCTCTGTTAGGGGAATTATCATGCGCTTGTGCTAGCCAGGAAAAAGTGCACCAACTGAAAAAAGGCTTGTTGAACAATGGTATGCTGAGTTATTTTTAGGTATTTAGGTTAGAGCAGCAGCCAAATGCATTCACAAAGAAAAGGCCACAGTAATTAAGCCAGAAGAGAAGAATTGAGAGGACTCTGAAAGCAAGCCACCCATTTTAACTGTAAGAACTGGCAAGACACAGTGAAAAGCCCACAAAAAAGTTAACTGATTGAAAGGGAACACACACTTGTATGGTTTTGTATGACTAACCCTGAGGTTAACTCACTGCTTGTGTCTTTAGGGAATAACAAACCACAGACCATCATTTGGGAGCAGGGATTGGTTTGAAACTGGTGGAACAGGGTATTAGTTAGGGAGTATAACCTTTCCTCTACTTACTCTCAACAGAAAGGATCCTCAGCTCCACTAAAGGTTTGACCTTGGAGATTGGTGACCAAGGAAGTCAGATGACACCCACCCAATTTGGGGAACAAGTCAGAAGACTCTTCTTTTTCTCTTTCCCGACCCCCCCCCCTTTCCCTTGGGGGCTGCTCCTTGCCAGCCTTAAAGGGGATTTGTGGTCTCGGATTCGCTCCTGCAGACTCTTGGAACAATTCAAGTTAGTGTTTCCTGGTCCTGCCATGCCTTCTTTTTCCATGCACAGAAGGGAGTAGAGTTCAGCCCCTTTGAGATTCGGTTTGGCAAACCTGTGTCTGGACTTCTCAGTTTTGTCAAGGAGGGATGGGAGCAAGCTCCTGGAATTCCCCTCAAGATGTAGTGATCTACATGTTGGCAGTCATGTCCCAGATGAAGCACTTCTGGAAGGAAACCACTGTGAACCTGGAAGCCCTCAAATTAGTGATGAAGTACTGGTACAACCATCAGG
The DNA here is from genome assembly GCA_963921515.1 of Calotriton arnoldi. Taxonomy (NCBI): domain Eukaryota; kingdom Metazoa; phylum Chordata; class Amphibia; order Caudata; family Salamandridae; genus Calotriton; species Calotriton arnoldi. The sequence continues at coordinate 104,678 of CAWUFW010020908.1, forward strand.
CCACTCTGGTGGAGTACCAATCTGGCCAAAGTTGTGGGTTATGGAGCCTGTGGCGCCCATGCCTTAAAGGAACGGTGAACCAGGCCCTGTGAAGCCAAGAAGCAAAAAGTTGAGGTCACCTAATTGGTGAACCTCAAGATATCTAGGAACTCCTTAGAGTCCTCCATGTACACTGCCTTAAACTCAACTTCAAGAGGTCCAAATCAACCTTGCTCCAGGTGACAGATTTTGGGGGGGAAGCAGTAAGCAAGCTTCTCCCAACCACCTGTCTACCAAAGAGTAAGATGGGTCAGTAGAAGGAGTTGTTTCTCCTCTACCCTGACCCCAGAGCAGCAGAGGAACAATCACCACTTGTCTGGCAATTCTCCTCACTTTTCTCACTTGCCCCATGGCTCATCATTTGGTGTACCCATGATATTGATACTGGGGACAGCATGCCTATCAAAAACAAAACTTAGAGGCTCTCTGACAAAGTGAGAGCCATCATCAAGGAGGAAGTATCCAGGATGCTGGAGTTAGGAGTGACTGAGCACTTCATAAGCCTGTGGTGCACCCCAGTAGTTCTGGCATCAAAAGCTGCCCCACTGGGCACCAAACCAGAACTTTGGTTCTGCATGATTTATCGGGAGCTCAAGACCTTCACCAAGACTGACGCTCACTCCATCCCCAGAGCTGATGAGCTCATCAAGCAGTTAGGAACTTCCCAGTTCCTGAGTACGTTAGAATTCAACATTAAGGTTTTGGCAGATTGACTTAACTGAGGGGGCTAAAGAGAGGTCTGCTTTCCTCACACCAGAGGGTCACATTCGGGTTAGAGTAATGCCCTTGGGTTAAAGAATGCCCCGGCACCTCACAGAGGTTGGTCAACAAGGTCCTAGCTGGGTTAGAGGATTCTAGACAACATTGCTGTCTTTAGCTCTAGTTGGGAAGACCACCTGAACTACCCCTGGGCAGTGCTTCAGGCCCGCATAAGGCACTATTGTAGCCCCTTTGACAGAGCTGACACCCAGAAGCAGTCCAATAAAGTGATCTTGACAGAGGTGTGCTAGAATACTTTTGACAACTTAAAAAAGGCCATGTGCATAGCACCACTGCTCAAGGCACCGACTTCTCCAAAGAATTCATTGTCCAGACAGACACATCTGAGCATGGCATTGGGGCTGTGCTCTCCTAGCTAAAAGATGAGGGATTGGACCAACCCGTAGCCTTTATTATCAAAAGGCTACATCGCAGGGAGCAGAGGTGGAGTGCTATAGAAAGGGAAGCATTTGTATTGGTCTGGGCACTGAAGAAGTTGAGACTATTTTGTTTGGGACTGATTTCTGGGTTCAGACAGACCACAGACCCCTCAGATGGTAATGCAGAGGAGGTGTGAAAAGCCCAACCTGTTGAGGTGGTTAATCTCCCTACAGGGAATAGATTTTACAGTGAAATATCGCCCGGGACTGACCACACCAATGCATATGGTCTTTACAGGTTTTTCCACCTTAGCGATGAGAACTCCCAGGAGGGTTGGTAGTTCTCAATGTTTTCAGAAGGGGGGCACATGTTAGATCTGACATTTTTGGTGTGCTATTTCTCCAAATATTTTGCCTTTACTCCTTGATTTTTGTTGAACTTGTTTTTGATGGCATTAAGACCGTTCACTTGACCCCTGCTAACAAGTGCTAAAGTGCATGTGCACTCTCCTTCAAACATGGTAAAATGACACTTTATTTAATTGACACACTTGATTTACTTGTAAGCCCCTAGTAAATGGTACCACCTGTTCGATTTTGAACTGACATTTTGGACTGGCAAAATAAACCTTTTGCCAGGCCTAATCATTCCTTTTTAATACTTATAAGACATCACTAATGTAAGCCCAAAAGGCCCAGGCTGCCCAAAGTGACTCCATAAATCAGTTGGAAGAACTCCTGTGTGAGCTGCAGGGGCACAACAAACTTTCAGAGGCCTTCTTGCAATTGCCCATCTGACCACATGAAACTGGACCTGCTTGGACCTTCTTGGACCGGCATGAGCCCTGCTGTTGGTCTCTGCTGGAGTAAGTTCTTATCCCCAAGAGGTACCCCCAGTTCCTGGACCCTTGGCTGGCATCAGTGAGAGCTTCTCCTAAGAAAAAAGGTAAAAATCCTGACTTTTGGGCTCTTTGCTAGCGCTAACAGGCCTGTTCGCATTGAAACTCTGCTGTCCTTGATGATCGCTAATGTAAAGCTCTGGTGAGACATGTGATTCACTCCGTCAGTGGCCATCCACAATGACTGGCACCACAAGACATTTACTTTGCTCTACAGCATCGACTGCCTGTGATGACCACCATCTCAAAGCTCCAGCGATGACTGGATATTCGTGCTGCAGCTACAGCCATTCTTAATGCTCAGCCTGCTCTTCATCATGCCAAAATTCTCCTCCTCGTTGCCTTCAGCAACAAGAATGGAACTCTTTGCGCTGGACTTGAGAAGGTATCTCTTCAACAGGCCTAATCTGGTCTCTTCACCCGACCCACGCTTCCTCATAATCAGCCTGAACTTGTGACTTTTCACCGGTCTAGGGCAATCACATAAACATGAGTGGCAATTTCTTCTTCTCGCCATTATTTCCACTAAAATCTTTAACATTCTTTGGTTCCACTGACTGGATGTTTGTCGTTCTGTTATCATTTTATTGATTAACATTTCTCTAAATTGGTTTGGGATTTTTCTTGTGCTGTATTTTTACTGCATTACTGTTTGTGTTCTGCATAAATACTTTACACACTGCCTCTACATTAAGCCTGACTCCTTTTGTGCCAAGCTACCAGAGGGTTAAGCATAGGTTAATTTAGTGACATTTGTGGTTCACCCTGAGAAGGATTGAGGTTGTTGCCTGAGTGGGGCTTCCACCCCCCTCAACCAATAACCATGTTTCTTACACACACAGTTCGCCCAGACATATGTGTTTCTGTTATTTAGTGATCTAAACCTCCACCCTATTTTAATTAATACGAATGCGTTTATTAAATTTTTCTTCAGTTACTGGACAGTTAAAGAAGTTATTTAGAAATGATAATATGCTAATAAAAAGATCAAGGCATATTTATTTTTGCCACATTTTTTCTTAGGAACTAGGGGTGAGTGAAACTCGCTGAGTTGTAGTCCATGGAATTCCGCATAGTAACGCCGACCCCACGGAGTTCTGCTGACCCCTCTGCCTACTACCGGAAAGGAGGAAAGGTGCATGTAGCAAAATATTTTCAGCTAGAAAATGTTAACACTAGGTGGCGCATTCACGCTACTTATGTCGTGTGCATTTATACTGTCTTAACAACCACATTAGTCTAATCTTGATTGTAGTTCTTTAGGAAATAGCAGACCCATTTGAAAGGCAGGCTCAAAACACTTAGGGGCTTATTATGATGTTGGTTGGAGTTGCCTCTGACCGACACCGTCTCGGTAATTCCGACCACATGATCACGATGCGACCGAACACTGTTCAGTCAAATTCCCACTGTTCTCTATTGGAGATGTGTTACGGCCGTAAACGGGCGTAATACAGGCTCCTATGGAGAAATGGGTGTGTGTGTAAAAAATCTGCACCCTGTGGCAGGAACCCCATGGTGCCTAGCACACAGTGCAGGGTTTTACAAAGGGGTACCCTAGGTACACCCTCGACCACCAACCGTAGGCTGCAGAGGCAAAGGGGCCCTGCTAAGGTGCCCCAAAGTCGCTTTCCATCAGCCATTCTGCGTCGGAAAGGCCGGCACGGAAAGGCTGTCGGAAACCGACCTCGTAATCAGGAGGGCAGAAACGCCGTCTAAAGGGGATTACAGTGAGATTCCAACCGACAGGAATACTCTGAGAGCCGGCTGGAACCGAGTCGGAATCAGCAGCCGGTTTATGTTCCGACCGCTGACATCATAATCGGTTAGACTGCAAACCGACCGAGTCGGTCGGAAAGCCTCCAACAGCGCCGGAAGGCCTGCAAATAGCGGTCAGAGGCTTTCCGGCTAACATCGTAATCGGCCCCTTAGCTTCTCCCAGGAGATTGAATAATTTAGGCAGAGGAGACTATCCCAATTCCCACACGGCACTTGGTGATGGGAGGTCAGTTCATCTGCAACCTCTTTATGATGTACCAGGAGAAAGAGGGAGAAGTTGAAACCCCTGAGAGAAAAAACCCCACCAGCATTCAAAAACTGAGGTTGCAACCATGCAAACTAAGAGGTGACAAATGTAAAGTGTTGGCCAGAAAGTTAAGCAAAAAAGAAACATTGCCTTTTTTGAAGACAATGAGTTGGGACTTGGCTTGTTCGTTATTGGTACAAAGTTTGTACTCACCTGCCATCATTCTCTAATGCCAATGTCACAGCAAAGATGAACTGGACTTCAGGCTATAGGTAACTGTTTTGTGTTTTCCCTATTCTCATGCAGTGCTGCTCCTAGACTTGAGTGACAGTGAGAATAAACAATACATATGGCAACCACGCCTTCATATTCACTGCTGCGGAAGGTTGCATTTCTGGACTTGACAGATGGATGTGGGACATCTAAAGCCCTGGGAGCGGTAAGCAGCTTATTATAGCAGTGGAGTCTCAGCACATATAAGAACGTGAATGGCAAAAGTGCTCCCACTCACAATCTATTCCCCTTTGTTGCTTCTATTTTAACCTCTTAACTTAAATGCCCCTCCTATGTATGAATAAGTTCTATGAAATCTCTGGAGAAAGTGTGCGGCACAGGAATGTGCAGATTCCCCAGCAACCAGTTAAAACCTGCTAGCTTACCACTTGAACTGTTGACGTAAAGTTAATAATCGTTTAGATCCGGAACTTTGCTGACCTGTAGTTATTTGTTTGCCTTCAGATGGGCTTTATTGGATATTTCTACATTATGATATTATATGTGACATATTTGAATCCCTATGTGCTTGCTATCAAAAGTAGATTGACATTTGTTGTTATAACATATGTAAACTAGCAAGCAGAAGCTTTTTAAATCCAATACAATCAGAATTGATGTTCGTGGGAGTCCTATCCATGCACAGATTTCCGGTCAGAACTTATTTTTTTGAACCAGGACCTGATAGCTGTCAAGATGGACTTTAACAAAGCTACATACAGCCGTCATGCAAAACACGTCAAACTCCAGCAGAATGGAATTATTCTACAGGTTAACAACACAAGGTTGCCACTGCAAATTAACAATTCTTTAAATCTTAATTAGGAATGAGAAGGTTATATTAGTAATTCAATACACCCACGGTAACAACTCTCCAGAACACCTAAAAAGCAGGAGAGGCTTAAATACATGCAAAGTAGAGGGACCCACAAACAGCTGAGAAAAACATTACCAGCTACCTCGGTGCCTTCACTAAAATTGACTTTCTTTCCTGGGGATAGATGCCCACAGTGGGTCTAATTTACAAATATATGCACATTTACCACCCATTGCACACGTAATACAAAAAATATAGTGCTCCAAATAGTATCTCCCCTCTCCCTCTAAAAACCTTTCACAGCCACCACTCACTAGTTCATGGTCCCTTTTGTGTTACAGCAAACAAATGATGGACGGAATGCTGACAATGCAAACATTCTCCCCCAGTCGAAAGATCAGGGTTAAATCCATCGTTCTTTTGCCCACTACGCCACCCCAGTTTAGACCCAGCCATATGCAAATCAGTCTTGGCCCTGTGCCCCATGGGAACAGTCCAGACCGAACTGCCAGGTCAGGTCCTCCCTGGACCGGAAACAAGCATCCTGGGACCGGTTTCAGGGTATGTCACCCTTCTTCAGCCAGGCTAGTTTGAATCCAAACTTGGAGCCGCGGGTGAGCAGTATGGGGCAAAATTTTGTCTAGCAGCATTAACGAGTGACTACTTCCTGCTCATCTGTACCTGAGGCTCATGGGGCAATACACCCATTCATACATTATTAACATATAGTAATACTAACACATATAGGAGTACAAAACAGGTACTTTATACTGCATGAATATTTGCAAGAATTTCTTTCACTTTTGTATATTACTATTTTCACTTTTAAAAACAACAAGTGAGCGCTGAAGGGATCTTCTTAGTCCTGATGAAGAAGCCTTGAGCTTCGAAACATGTTGACTTTTGACTTTTTAGGAAGGTCAGCTCATTAAATGCATGACCATTCCAAATCACTATTTTTAACAGGTTCAGCCTCAATGACCTATTAAATTGTTTTATGTCCATGAGGCCAGTTCCTTTTTAAACTTCACTTTTTGACCCTTCTTCTCACCACCCCTGCACCACACATAGTATTTTAGATTAGTGCAGTGGGATGGGAAGACCCCAATGATGAAGCATGACATCAAGGGTCCTTTTGATGTGTGAGGGGTATTTAAACAACTTTTGTGTATGTCCTATCATGGAATAGGAACACAACTCTTTCCCCATCCACTATAGGCCCCTTTACTTCATCATTCAGATCATTACCCATATGGTGGATCTTGATGTTTTGTTAACTATAGTTTGAATCCAGTGGCACAGTGAGCAAGGGACCCACGTCTGGGCATACCCATCCCACTTAGGGCGAAAAGTGTTAAAGCAAACAAATGATGGACGGAATGCTGACAATGCAAACATTCTCCCCCAGTCAAAAGTTCTGGGTTAAATCCATCGTTCTTTTGCCCACTACGCCACCCCAGTTTGGACCCAGCCATATGCAAATCAGTCTTGGCCCTGTGCCCCATGGGAACAGTCCAGACCGAACTGCCAGGCCAGGTCCTCCCTGGACCGGAAACAAGCATCCTGGGACCGGTTTCAGGGTATGTCAGCCTTCTTCAGCCAGGCTAGCTTGAATCCAGTGGCACAGTGAGCAAGGGACCCACGTTTGGGCATACCCATCCCACTTAGGGCGAAAAGTGTTACAGCAAACAAATGATGGATGGAATGCTGACAATGCAAACATTCTCCCCCAGTCAAAAGATCTGGGTTAAATCCATCGTTCTTTTGCCCACTACGCCACCCCAGTTTGGACCCAGCCATATGCAAATCAGTCTTGGCCCTGTGCCCCATGGGAACAGTCCAGACCGAACTGCCAGGCCAGGTCCTCCCTGGACCGGAAACAAGCATCCTGGGACCGGTTTCAGGGTATGTCACCCTTCTTCAGCCAGGCTAGCTTGAATCCAGTGGCACAGTGAGCAAGGGATCCACGTCTGGGCATACCCATCCCACTTAGGGCGAAAAGTGTTACAGCAAAAAAATGATGGACGGAATGCTGACAATGCAAACATTCTCCCCCAGTCAAAAGATCTGGGTTAAATCCATCGTTCTTTTGCCCACTACGCCACCCCAGTTTGGACCCAGCCATATGCAAATCAGTCTTGGCCCTGTTCCCCATGGGAACAGTCCAGACCGAACTGCCAGGCCAGGTCCTCCCTGGACCGGAAACAAGCATCCTGGGACCGGTTTCAGGGTATGTCACCCTTCTTCAGCCAGGCTAGCTTGAATCCAGTGGCACAGTGAGCAAGGGACCCACGTCTGGGCATACCCATCCCACTTAGGGCAAAAAGTGTTACAGCAAACAAATGATGGACGGAATGCTGACAATGCAAACATTCTCCCCAGTCAAAAGATCTGGGTTAAATCCATCGTTCTTTTTCCCACTACGCCACCCCAGTTTGGACCCAGCCATATGCAAATCAGTCTTGGCCCTGTGCCCCATGGGAACAGTCCAGACCAAACTGCCAGGCCAGGTCCTCCCTGGACCGGAAACAAGCATCCTGGGACCGGTTTCAGGGTATGTCACCCTTCTTCAGCCAGGCTAGCTTGAATCCAGTGGCACAGTGAGCAAGGGACCCACGTCTGGGCATACCCATCCCACTTAAGGCGAAAAGTGTTACAGCAAACAAATGATGGACGGAATGCTGACAATGCAAACATTCTCCCCCAGTCAAAAGATCTGGGTTAAATCCATCGTTCTTTGCCCACTACGCCACCCCAGTTTGGACCCAGCCATATGCAAATCAGTCTTGGCCCTGTGCCCCATGGGAACAGTCCAGACCGAACTGCCAGGCCAGGTCCTCCCTGGACTAGAAACAAGCATCCTGGGACCGGTTTCAGGGTATGTCACCCTTCTTCAGCCAGGCTAGCTTGAATCCAGTGGCACAGTGAGCAAGGGACCCACGTCTGGGCATACCCATCCCACTTAGGGCGAAAAGTGTTACAGCAAACAAATGATGGACGGAATGCTGACAATGCAAACATTCTCCCCCAGTCAAAAGATCTGGGTTAAATCCATCGTTCTTTTGCCCACTACGCCACCCCAGTTTGGACCCAGCCATATGCAAATCAGTCTTGGCCCTGTGCCCCATGGGAACAGTCCAGACCGAACTGCCAGGCCAGGTCCTCCCTGGACCGGAAACAAGCATCCTGGGACCGGTTTCAGGGTATGTCACCCTTCTTCAGCCAGGCTAGCTTGAATCCAGTGGCACAGTGAGCAAGGGACCCACGATTGGGCATACCCATCCCACTTAGGGCGAAAAGTGTTACAGCAAACAAATGATGGACGGAATGCTGACAATGCAATCATTCTCCCCCAGTCAAAAGATCTGGGTTAAATCCATCGTTCTTTTGCCCACTACGCCACCCCAGTTTGGACCCAGCCATATGCAAATCAGTCTTGGCCCTGTGCCCCATGGGAACAGTCCAGACCGAACTGCCAGGCCAGGTCCTCCCTGGACCGGAAACAAGCATCCTGGGACCGGTTTCTGGGTATGTCACCCTTCTTCAGCCAGGCTAGCTTGAATCCAGTGGCACAGTGAGCAAGGGACCTACGTCTGGGCATACCCATCCTACTTAGGGCGAAAAGTGTTACAGCAAACAAATGATGGACGGAATGCTGACAATGCAAACATTCTCCCCAGTCAAAAGATCTGGGTTAAATCCATCGTTCTTTTGCCCACTACGCCACCCCAGTTTGGACCCAGCCATATGCAAATCAGTCTTGGCCCTGTGCCCCATGGGAACAGTCCAGACCGAACTGCCAGGCCAGGTCCTCCCTGGACCGTAAACAAGCATCCTGGGACCGGTTTCAGGGTATGTCACCCTTCTTCAGCCAGGCTAGCTTGAATCCAGTGGCAAAAAACCGATGGATTTAGGCCCAGATCTCTGTACTGGGGTGAATGTATGACATTGTTCTGCATTCTGTCCATCAACTGTTGTTTTTGCATTTGTCACCCCGAGTGGGATGGTTATGCCCAGACGTGGGTCCCGTTCTCTCGATGCCACTGGAATCAAGCTATCCTGGCTGAAGAGGGTGAAACCCCGAAACCGGTCCTAGGATGCTTGTTTCCAGTCCAGGGAGGACCTGGCTTGGCAGTTCGGGCTGGACTGTTCCCATGAGGCACAGGGTCAAGACTGATTTGCATATGGCTGGGTTCAAACTGGAATGGCATGGTGAGCAAAAAACGATGGATTTAGGCCCAGATCTCTGTACTGGGGTGAATGTATGACATTGTTCTGCATTCTGTCCATCAACTGTTGTTTTTGCATTTGTCACCCCGAGTGGGACGGGTATGCCCAGACGTGGGTCCCGTGCTCTCCATGCCACTGGAATCAAGCTATCCTGGCTGAAGAGGGGTGAAACCCGAAACCGGTCCTAGGATGCTTGTTTCCAGTCCAGGGAGGACCTGGCTTGGCAGTTCGGGCTGGACTGTTCCCATGAGGCACAGGGTCAAGACTGGTTTGCATATGGCTGGGTTCAAACTGGAATGGCATGGTGAGCAAAAAAACGATGGATTTAGGCCCAGATCTCTGTACTGGGGTGAATGTATGACATTGTTCTGCATTCTGTCCATCAACTGTTGTTTTTGCATTTGTCACCCCGAGTGGGACGGGTATGCCCAGACGTGGGTCCCGTGCTCTCCATGCCACTGGAATCAAGCTATCCTGGCTGAAGAGGGTGAAACCCCGAAACCGGTCCTAGGATGCTTGTTTCCAGTCCAGGGAGGACCTGGCTTGGCAGTTCGGGCTGGACTGTTCCCATGAGGCACAGGGTCAAGACTGATTTGCATATGGCTGGGTTCAAACTGGAATGGCATGGTGAGCAAAAGAACGATGGATTTAGGCCCAGATCTCTGTACTGGGGTGAATGTATGACATTGTTCTGCATTCTGTCCATCAACTGTTGTTTTTGCATTTGTCACCTCGAGTGGGACGGGTATGCCCAGACGTGGGTCCCGTGCTCTCCATGCCACTGGAATTAAGCTATCCTGGCTGAAGAGGGGTGAAACCCGGAAACTGGTCCTAGGATGCTTGTTTCCAGTCCAGGGAGGACCTGGCTTGGCAGTTCGGGCTGGACTGTTCCCATGAGGCACAGGGTCAAGACTGATTTGCATATGGCTGGGTTCAAACTGGAATGGCATGGTGAGCAAAAAACGATGGATTTAGGCCCAGATCTCTGTACTGGGGTGAATGTATGACATTGTTCTGCATTCTGTCCATCAACTGTTGTTTTTGCATTTGTCACCCCGAGTGGGACGGGTATGCCCAGACGTGGGTCCCGTGCTCTCCATGCCACTGGAATCAAGCTAGCCTGGCTGAAGAGGGGTGAAACCCCGAAACCGGTCCTAGGATGCTTGTTTCCAGTCCAGGGAGGACCTGGCTTGGCAGTTCGGGCTGGACTGTTCCCATGAGGCACAGGGTCAAGACTGATTTGCATATGGCTGGGTTCAAACTGGAATGGCATGGTGAGCAAAAAAACGATGGATTTAGGCCCAGATCTCTGTACTGAGGTGAATGTATGACATTGTTCTGCATTCTGTTCATCAACTATTGTTTTTACATTTGTCACCCCGAGTGGGACGGGCATGCCCAGACGTGGGTCCCGTGCTCTCCATGCCACTGGAATCAAGCTATCCTGGCTGAAGAGGGGTGAAACCCCGAAACCGGTCCTAGGATGCTTGTTTCCAGTCCAGGGAGGACATGGCTTGGCAGTTCGGGCTGGACTGTTCCCATGAGGCACAGGGTCAAGACTGATTTGCATATGGCTGGGTTCAAACTGGAATGGCATGGTGAGCAAAAACGATGGATTTAGGCCCAGATCTCTGTACTGGGGTGAATGTATGACATTGTTCTGCATTCTGTCCATCAACTGTTGTTTTTGCATTTGTCACCCCGAGTGGGACGGGTATGCCCAGACGTGGGTCCTGTGCTCTCCATGCCACTGGAATCAACCTATCCTGGCTGAAGAGGGGTGAAACCCCGAAACCGGTCCTAGGATGCTTGTTTCCAGTCAAGGGAGGACCTGGCTTGGCAGTTCGGGCTGGACTGTTCCCATGAGGCACAGGGTCAAGACTGATTTGCATATGGCTGGGTTCAAACTGGAATGGCATGGTGAGCAAAAAACGATGGATTTAGGTCCAGATCTCTGCACTGGGGTGAATGTATGACATTGTTCTGCATTCTGTCCATCAACTGTTGTTTTTGCATTTGTCACCCCGAGTGTGACGGGTATGCCCAGACGTGGGTCCCGTGCTCTCCATGCCACTGGAATCAAGCTATCCTGGCTGAAGAGGGGTGAAACCCCGAAACCGGTCCTAGGATGCTTGTTTCCAGTCCAGGGAGGACCTGGCTTGGCAGTTCGGGCTGGACTGTTCCCATGAGGCACAGGGTCAAGACTGATTTGCATATGGATGGGTTCAAACTGGAATGGCATGGTGAGCAAAAAACGATGGATTTAGGCCCAGATCTCTGTACTGGGGTGAATGTATGACATTGTTCTGCATTCTGTCCATCAACTGTTGTTTTTGCATTTGTCACCCCGAGTGGGACGGGTATGCCCAGACGTGGGTCCAGTGCTCTCCATGCCACTGGAATCAAGCTATCCTGGCTGAAGAGGGTGAAACCCCGAAACCGGTCCTAGGATGCTTGTTTCCAGTCCAGGGAGGACCTGGCTTGGCAGTTCGGGCTGGACTGTTCCCATGAGGCACAGGGTCAAGACTGATTTGCATATGGCTGGGATCAAACTGGAATGGCATGGTGAGCAAAAAACGATGGATTTAGGCCCAGATCTCTGTACTGGGGTGAATGTATGACATTGTTCTGCATTCTGTCCATCAACTGTTGTTTTTGCATTTGTCACCCCGAGTGGGATGGGTATGCCCAGACGTGGGTCTCGTGCTCTCCATGCCACTGGAATCAAGCTATCCTGGCTGAAGGCGGGGTGAAAGCCCGAAACCGGTCCTAGGATGCTTGTTTCCAGTCCAGGGAGGACCTGGCTTGGCAGTTCGGGCTGGACTGTTCCCATGAGGCACAGGGTCAAGACTGATTTGCATATGGCTTTGTTCAAACTGGAATGGCATGGTGAGCAAAAAACGATGGATTTAGGCCCAGATCTCTGTACTGGGGTGAATGTATGACATTGTTCTGCATTCTGTCCATCAACTGTTGTTTTTGCATTTGTCACCCCGAGTGGGACGGGTATGCCCAGACGTGGGTCCCGTGCTCTCCATGCCACTGGAATCAAGCTATCCTGGCTGAAGAGGGGTGAAACCCCGAAACCGGTCCTAGGATGCTTGTTTCCAGTCCAGGGAGGACTTGGCTTGGCAGTTCGGGCTGGACTGTTCCCATGAGGCACAGGGTCAAGACTGATTTGCATATGGCTGGGTTCAAACTGGAATGGCATGGTGAGCAAAAACGATGGATTTAGGCCCAGATCTCTGTACTGGGGTGAATGTATGACATTGTTCTGCATTCTGTCCATCAACTGTTGTTTTTGCATTTGTCACCCCGAAGTGGGACGGGTATGCCCAGACGTGGGTCCCGTGCTCTCCATGCCACTGGAATCAAGCTATCCTGGCTGAAGAGGGGTGAAACCCCGAAACCGGTCCTAGGATGCTTGTTTCCAGTCCAGGGAGGACCTGGCTTGGCAGTTCGGGCTGGACTGTTCCCATGAGGCACAGGGTCAAGACTGATTTGCATATGGCTGGGTTCAAACTGGAATGGCATGGTGAGCAAAAAACGATGGATTTAGGCCCAGATCTCTGTACTGGGGTGAATGTATGACATTGTTCTGCATTCTGTCCATCAACTGTTGTTTTTGCATTTGTCACCCCGAGTGGGACGGGTATGCCCAGACGTGGGTCCCGTGCTCTCCATGCCACTGGAATCAAGCTATCCTGGCTGAAGAGGGGTGAAACCCGAAACCGGTCCTAGGATGCTTGTTTCCAGTCCAGGGAGGACCTGGCTTGGCAGTTCGGGCTGGACTGTTCCCATGAGGCACAGGGTCAAGACTGATTTGCATATGGCTGGGTTCAAACTGGAATGGCATGGTGAGCAAAAAACGATGGATTTAGGCCCAGATCTCTGTACTGGGGTGAATGTATGACATTGTTCTGCATTCTGTCCATCAACTGTTGTTTTTGCATTTGTCACCCCGAGTGGGATGGGTATGCCCAGAAGTGGGTCCCGTGCTCTCCATGCCACTGGAATCAAGCTATCCTGGCTGAAGAGGGGTGAAACCCCGAAACCGGTCCTAGGATGCTTGTTTCCAGTCCAGGGAGCACCTGGCTTGGCAGTTCGGGCTGGACTGTTCCCATGAGGCACAGGGTCAAGACTGATTTGCATATGGCTGGGTTCAAACTGGAATGGCATGTTGAGCAAAAAAACGATGGATTTAGGCCCAGATCTCTGTACTGGGGTGAATGTATGACATTGTTCTGCATTCTGTCCATCAACTGTTGTTTTTGCATTTGTCACCCCGAGTCGGACGGGTATGCCCAGACGTGGGTCTCGTGCTCTCCATGCCACTGGAATCAAGCTATCCTGGCTGAAGAGGGGTGAAAGCCCGAAACCGGTCCTAGGATGCTTGTTTCCAGTCCAGGGAGGACCTAGCTTGGCAGTTCGGGCTGGACTGTTCCCATGAGGCACAGGGTCAAGACTGATTTGCATATGGCTGGGTTCAAACTGGAATGGCATGGTGAGCAAAAACGATGGATTTAGGCCCAGATCTCTGTACTGGGGTGAATGTATGACATTGTTCTGCATTCTGTCCATCAACTGTTGTTTTTGCATTTGTCACCCCGAGTGGGACGGGTATGCCCAGACGTGGGTCCCGTGCTCTCCATGCCACTGGAATCAAGCTATCCTGGCTGAAGAGGGTGAAACCCCGAAACCGGTCCTAGGATGCTTGTTTCCAGTCCAGGGAGGACCTGGCTTGGCAGTTCGGGCTGGACTGTTCCCATGAGGCACAGGGTCAAGACTGATTTGCATATGGCTGGGTTCAAACTGGAATGGCATGTTGAGCAAAAAATGATGGATTTAGGCCCAGATCTCTGTACTGGGGTGAATGTATGACATTGTTCTGCATTCTGTCCATCAACTGTTGTTTTTGCATTTGTCACCCCGAGTCGGACGGGTATGCCCAGACGTGGGTCCTGTGCTCTCCATGCCACTGGAATCAACCTATCCTGGCTGAAGAGGGGTGAAACCCCGAAACCGGTCCTAGGATGCTTGTTTCCAGTCCAGGGAGGACCTGGCTTGGCAGTTCGGGCTGGACTGTTCCCATGAGGCACAGGGTCAAGACTGATTTGCATATGGCTGGGTTCAAACTGGAATGGCATGGTGAGCAAAAACGATGGATTTAGGCCCAGATCTCTGTACTGGGGTGAATGTATGACATTGTTCTGCATTCTGTCCATCAACTGTTGTTTTTGCATTTGTCACCCCGAGTGGGACGGGTATGCCCAGACGTGGGTCCCGTGCTCTCCATGCCACTGGAATCAAGCTATCCTGGCTGAAGAGGGGTGAAACCCCGAAACCGGTCCTAGGATGCTTGTTTCCAGTCCAGGGAGGACCTGGCTTGGCAGTTCGGGCTGGACTGTTCCCATGAGGCACAGGGTCAAGACTGGTTTGCATATGGCTGGGTTCAAACTGGAATGGCATGGTGAGCAAAAAACGATGGATTTAGGCCCAGATCTCTGTACTGGGGTGAATGTATGACATTGTTCTGCATTCTGTCCATCAACTGTTGTTTTTGCATTTGTCACCCCGAGTGGGACGGGTATGCCCAGACGTGGGTCCCGTGCTCTCCATGCCACTGGAATCAAGCTATCCTGGCTGAAGAGGGGTGAAACCCCGAAACCGGTCCTAGGATGCTTGTTTCCAGTCCAGGGAGGACCTGGCTTGGCAGTTCGGGCTGGACTGTTCCCATGAGGCACAGGGTCAAGACTGATTTGCATATGGCTGGGTTCAAACTGGAATGGCATGGTGAGCAAAAGAACGATGGATTTAGGCCCAGATCTCTGTACTGGGGTGAATGTATGACATTGTTCTGCATTCTGTCCATCAACTGTTGTTTTTGCATTTGTCACCTCGAGTGGGACGGGTATGCCCAGACGTGGGTCCCGTGCTCTCCATGCCACTGGAATTAAGCTATCCTGGCTGAAGAGGGGTGAAACCCGGAAACTGGTCCTAGGATGCTTGTTTCCAGTCCAGGGAGGACCTGGCTTGGCAGTTCGGGCTGGACTGTTCCCATGAGGCACAGGGTCAAGACTGATTTGCATATGGCTGGGTTCAAACTGGAATGGCATGGTGAGCAAAAAACGATGGATTTAGGCCCAGATCTCTGTACTGGGGTGAATGTATGACATTGTTCTGCATTCTGTCCATCAACTGTTGTTTTTGCATTTGTCACCCCGAGTGGGACGGGTATGCCCAGACGTGGGTCCCGTGCTCTCCATGCCACTGGAATCAAGCTAGCCTGGCTGAAGAGGGTGAAACCCCGAAACCGGTCCTAGGATGCTTGTTTCCAGTCCAGGGAGGACCTGGCTTGGCAGTTCGGGCTGGACTGTTCCCATGAGGCACAGGGTCAAGACTGATTTGCATATGGCTGGGTTCAAACTGGAATGGCATGGTGAGCAAAAAACGATGGATTTAGGCCCAGATCTCTGTACTGAGGTGAATGTATGACATTGTTCTGCATTCTGTTCATCAACTATTGTTTTTACATTTGTCACCCCGAGTGGGACGGGCATGCCCAGACGTGGGTCCCGTGCTCTCCATGCCACTGGAATCAAGCTATCCTGGCTGAAGAGGGTGAAACCCCGAAACCGGTCCTAGGATGCTTGTTTCCAGTCCAGGGAGGACATGGCTTGGCAGTTCGGGCTGGACTGTTCCCATGAGGCACAGGGTCAAGACTGATTTGCATATGGCTGGGTTCAAACTGGAATGGCATGGTGAGCAAAAAAACGATGGATTTAGGCCCAGATCTCTGTACTGGGGTGAATGTATGACATTGTTCTGCATTCTGTCCATCAACTGTTGTTTTTGCATTTGTCACCCCGAGTGGGACGGGTATGCCCAGACGTGGGTCCTGTGCTCTCCATGCCACTGGAATCAACCTATCCTGGCTGAAGAGGGGTGAAACCCCGAAACCGGTCCTAGGATGCTTGTTTCCAGTCAAGGGAGGACCTGGCTTGGCAGTTCGGGC
This sequence comes from Calotriton arnoldi, assembly GCA_963921515.1. Classification (NCBI taxonomy): domain Eukaryota; kingdom Metazoa; phylum Chordata; class Amphibia; order Caudata; family Salamandridae; genus Calotriton; species Calotriton arnoldi. Next base: position 121,116 of record CAWUFW010020908.1, read on the forward strand.
TGGACTGTTCCCATGAGGCACAGGGTCAAGACTGATTTGCATATGGCTGGGTTCAAACTGGAATGGCATGGTGAGCAAAAAACGATGGATTTAGGTCCAGATCTCTGCACTGGGGTGAATGTATGACATTGTTCTGCATTCTGTCCATCAACTGTTGTTTTTGCATTTGTCACCCCGAGTGTGACGGGTATGCCCAGACGTGGGTCCCGTGCTCTCCATGCCACTGGAATCAAGCTATCCTGGCTGAAGAGGGGTGAAACCCCGAAACCGGTCCTAGGATGCTTGTTTCCAGTCCAGGGAGGACCTGGCTTGGCAGTTCGGGCTGGACTGTTCCCATGAGGCACAGGGTCAAGACTGATTTGCATATGGATGGGTTCAAACTGGAATGGCATGGTGAGCAAAAAAACGATGGATTTAGGCCCAGATCTCTGTACTGGGGTGAATGTATGACAACGTTCTGCATTCTGTCCATCAACTGTTGTTTTTGCATTTGTCACCCCGAGTGGGACGGGTATGCCCAGACGTGGGTCCAGTGCTCTCCATGCCACTGGAATCAAGCTATCCTGGCTGAAGAGGGGTGAAACCCCGAAACCGGTCCTAGGATGCTTGTTTCCAGTCCAGGGAGGACCTGGCTTGGCAGTTCGGGCTGGACTGTTCCCATGAGGCACAGGGTCAAGACTGATTTGCATATGGCTGGGATCAAACTGGAATGGCATGGTGAGCAAAAAAACGATGGATTTAGGCCCAGATCTCTGTACTGGGGTGAATGTATGACATTGTTCTGCATTCTGTCCATCAACTGTTGTTTTTGCATTTGTCACCCCGAGTGGGATGGGTATGCCCAGACGTGGGTCTCGTGCTCTCCATGCCACTGGAGTCAAGCTATCCTGGCTGAAGAGGGGTGAAAGCCCGAAACCGGTCCTAGGATGCTTGTTTCCAGTCCAGGGAGGACCTGGCTTGGCAGTTCGGGCTGGACTGTTCCCATGAGGCACAGGGTCAAGACTGATTTGCATATGGCTTTGTTCAAACTGGAATGGCATGGTGAGCAAAAAACGATGGATTTAGGCCCAGATCTCTGTACTGGGGTGAATGTATGACATTGTTCTGCATTCTGTCCATCAACTGTTGTTTTTGCATTTGTCACCCCGAGTGGGACGGGTATGCCCAGACGTGGGTCCCGTGCTCTCCATGCCACTGGAATCAAGCTATCCTGGCTGAAGAGGGGTGAAACCCCGAAACCGGTCCTAGGATGCTTGTTTCCAGTCCAGGGAGGACTTGGCTTGGCAGTTCGGGCTGGACTGTTCCCATGAGGCACAGGGTCAAGACTGATTTGCATATGGCTGGGTTCAAACTGGAATGGCATGGTGAGCAAAAAAACGATGGATTTAGGCCCAGATCTCTGTACTGGGGTGAATGTATGACATTGTTCTGCATTCTGTCCATCAACTGTTGTTTTTGCATTTGTCACCCCGAGTGGGACGGGTATGCCCAGACGTGGGTCCCGTGCTCTCCATGCCACTGGAATCAAGCTATCCTGGCTGAAGAGGGGTGAAACCCCGAAACCGGTCCTAGGATGCTTGTTTCCAGTCCAGGGAGGACCTGGCTTGGCAGTTCGGGCTGGACTGTTCCCATGAGGCACAGGGTCAAGACTGATTTGCATATGGCTGGGTTCAAACTGGAATGGCATGGTGAGCAAAAAACGATGGATTTAGGCCCAGATCTCTGTACTGGGGTGAATGTATGACATTGATCTGCATTCTGTCCATCAACTGTTGTTTTTGCATTTGTCACCCCGAGTGGGACGGGTATGCCCAGACGTGGGTCCCGTGCTCTCCATGCCACTGGAATCAAGCTATCCTGGCTGAAGAGGGTGAAACCCCGAAACCGGTCCTAGGATGCTTGTTTCCAGTCCAGGGAGGACCTGGCTTGGCAGTTCGGGCTGGACTGTTCCCATGAGGCACAGGGTCAAGACTGATTTGCATATGGCTGGGTTCAAACTGGAATGGCATGGTGAGCAAAAAAACGATGGATTTAGGCCCAGATCTCTGTACTGGGGTGAATGTATGACATTGTTCTGCATTCTGTCCATCAACTGTTTTTGCATTTGTCACCCCGAGTGGGATGGGTATGCCCAGAAGTGGGTCCCGTGCTCTCCATGCCACTGGAATCAAGCTATCCTGGCTGAAGAGGGGTGAAACCCCGAAACCGGTCCTAGGATGCTTGTTTCCAGTCCAGGGAGGACCTGGCTTGGCAGTTTGGGCTGGACTGTTCCCATGAGGCACAGGGTCAAGACTGATTTGCATATGGCTGGGTTCAAACTGGAATGGCATGTTGAGCAAAAAACGATGGATTTAGGCCCAGATCTCTGTACTGGGGTGAATGTATGACATTGTTCTGCATTCTGTCCATCAACTGTTGTTTTTGCATTTGTCACCCCGAGTCGGACGGGTATGCCCAGACGTGGGTCTCGTGCTCTCCATGCCACTGGAATCAAGCTATCCTGGCTGAAGAGGGGTGAAAGCCCGAAACCGGTCCTAGGATGCTTGTTTCCAGTCCAGGGAGGACCTAGCTTGGCAGTTCGGGCTGGACTGTTCCCATGAGGCACAGGGTCAAGACTGATTTGCATATGGCTGGGTTCAAACTGGAATGGCATGGTGAGCAAAAAACGATGGATTTAGGCCCAGATCTCTGTACTGGGGTGAATGTATGACATTGTTCTGCATTCTGTCCATCAACTGTTGTTTTTGCATTTGTCACCCCGAGTGGGACGGGTATGCCCAGACGTGGGTCCCGTGCTCTCCATGCCACTGGAATCAAGCTATCCTGGCTGAAGAGGGGTGAAACCCCGAAACCGGTCCTAGGATGCTTGTTTCCAGTCCAGGGAGGACCTGGATTGGCAGTTCGGGCTGGACTGTTCCCATGAGGCACAGGGTCAAGACTGATTTGCATATGGCTGGGTTCAAACTGGAATGGCATGGTGAGCAAAAAACGATGGATTTAGGCCCAGATCTCTGTACTGGGGTGAATGTATGACATTGTTCTGCATTCTGTCCATCAACTGTTGTTTTTGCAGGGTCCCTTTTGGGCCCAGGTTGGTCCGCAGCACATCCTGCAGCCCTCGAGCTACGCTGATGTTACGGCCAGAGCTGCTTCCATCCGAGCTACCGGAGTTTTTGGGTTGAGAGACTGAGAGCTTTCAAGCCAGAGTGACATGGCTGAATGGCACTGGCGTAGCAAGGGGGGGGGGCGGAGGGGCCGGTGCGCCCCGGGCGGCACGAGTTTTGGGGGCGGCGGCAAAAATCATCGCCAGCACCCCCCCCACCCCCAGCGCGGTGTCAAAAGGCAGGGACCGCCACGGGCGGCAGAGTGCCTAGCTACGCCATTGCTGAATGGATTAGGGGTTTCTGCCGGGATGGTTGTTTGGAGTGGAGTAATGTGCGACCACTGGCCGGCTCCAACAGGCCGCCTCAGAAGGGAAAAAGAGCAGGGAAGCATGCAGCTAGCGTTTCCAGAACAGTCTAACGTGCTGCTCGCCTTCGCTTCCAGACTGGCTGTGAAGGTTCTAGCTTTGTGACGCCACCGTCTACTATATCAGTATTAGGGTGTAATAGGTGTATGCTTGTACTGTAGCCATATTAGGGGTAGAGAACATTTTGGGACTGGAGTCGGGGACCGATAAACTCTGCTACGCAGCGGTTGCAAAGTTTTTGCCAAACTCTGGGGCATATTCTCAAGCCCCTATCGCCACGGGAACATCACTTTTTTTGACGTTCCCGTGGCGATAGGGCCATTGCCCTATTCTCAAGGCAGCGTTAACTCACTTAACATGGCTTAAAGCCACGTTAAGTGGCTTAACGCTGCCTTGAGAATAGGGCCCCTTTCATGCTAAACTTAGCGTGAAAGGGGGCGTGCAGTGGGTGTTGCGGTGGGCGTACCACCGCAACACCCATTGAATTCGAAGCTGCCACCTATTATCAAGGGCGGCGATAATAGGTGGCAACGACGAACTTAAGACCAGAAAAATCCTGATCTTAAGGTGGCGAAACGAGGAGAAATGCTTAATTTCTCCTCGTTTTTGCTATTTCCATGTGTGCTGCCTTGTGCAGCACACATGGAAATAGCAAAATGCCATGGTTTGTTTATGTACAGGAAGGTGTCCCTTCCTGTTCATAAACAAACCTTTTAAAAGAATGCTGTTTTGTAACTTACATGTGTGCTGCATGAAGCAGCACACATGTAAGTTACTAAACGGCATTTTAGGTTTGTTTACGTGCAGGAAGGGACACCTTCCTGTATATAAACAAACCTCCCTGCTCGCAGACACCCTTGCACTCTGGTTCAAGGGTGCCTGCTTTGGCGTTAAGTCGTGAAATTTAGCGCCGTCGCAGGCGGAAACGCCAGGCTGCACCACATTCTTGTGAATAGGGTGCAGCCTGGTGTTTCCGAAGTGGCGGTGAGAGGCGTTACGCCAAGGAGGCTAACGGCTCTCACCACCACTTCCTCGTGAATATGCCCCTCTGTGTTCCAAGCAGAGCGCACAGTGCCAAAAACTCTGCAAAATCCACCAATGGAGCGGAACTTGCCACCCACCGCTATTAGGAACAACCTCATCATATGTGCACTAATTGATAAATATTCACATATGAACAATTGTGCTAATCCGAACAGGGTTCATGTTTGAAAATTTATGCTTAGGCATATAATTCACAGAAATGCAGCAGCAGCTGTGGAAAGGGATTTGCACAGTAGTTCATTGTTCATGATATGGCCTTAGGTTCTCACTGCAGTGTAATGCCAATTTAACAGTGAATATTTGCTCCACTATGTTCAGAGTGATGACTGAAAATAATGATAATGCCAAGCAAGCACCAACCGTTTCTGAATTGCCTAACATTGTCCCTAGAAGCTGAAAATAGAATAATATGAATCATTTATGGCATTTCCTGCATATCTCCCGAATAAGTGGGGCATGCAAAAGGTGGTACTCATTGTTTCACTTTGCCCCATGCTAATGAGATCTTAATAAAGCATGACACAAGAATGCTTGAAATAGTTTATTAACATGGCTGTGTGTTTGTGCATGTGTGGTGTGTGTGTGTGCATGTGTGTCTTTGTGTGCAAACCGCTAATGTTAACATCCCATCCTCTCAGTTCACTGCAGAATTTGGCTTTGCATGCTTTAGTCAGTCCAATGTTTAAGCTAAGCACCATGTAGGGCCTGGCCAAACTTAAATCCAAGAACAGACACACTACTTGTATTACAAAATGGACACTGCAGGGTCTATTCACAAAGGTAACTTACACCTTTGAGCAATTTACTTGAGTAATATACTATTACACTTTTGAACAACTTTATATTCAGATTTTGTCAATTGCCAAGAAGCAGTAAAAGGTCTTAACTTTAGTTCTTCCAAGAGATGTGAAATGGGCATATTGCTTAGAGGCAGTCTCAAACTCCTTGCATATCTTGTTTATCCAAGTCTTCAGGATGAGATATATAACAAAATAAAGAGGGATGGTCAGACCAATTCCCAGATATGGGATGGTCCTAGGATGATGAGGTTACTTAGAGAGGAGAACATTAGCTTTTCAAGAGTTGAAAAATTGTCTCTTTGATAAAGGCAGTGCCAACCCATATCATTTGGTAAATTTGGGCAAAAAGTTTTTGTCGATGTGTCAAGGAATGCCGAAGTCAGCAAGTGAGATTTTGCGACATGGGAATAGTAGATAGTTTGCAAACATGCCTTTTTTCACGTGTTGGCATGACGGTTATCGGCATCATTTCAAAATAAGGGAAAGATGGTATATAGATCATTCAACATTACCAGATGAGTTTGTGTATGACTGCCACCACCCTCCCAATCCCTGTTTGCATGGCCTGTCGTTGTGAAGAATAATATAGCCATTAGGGATTGGTAAGTCAAAGGAGAGAGGCGAGTTTGCAGAGAGAAACACGTTTAGATGATGAACAGATAGTGTACATTATGATTTTTATGAGGCTAGCCAGTTTGCAAGTATTCACCTCTGAAGATCAGGCATTAACTAGCATGCATTTTAAACTTGTAATTTGAGCCATGGCTGAGCAATGTGTAAGCAGGGTTTTAATCTGTAGTATGTTTTCACACATCAGCCTTGCATGGGATTGATGAACTGAGTTGGATCTCTTTTGCCCTTCAAGGAGATCTGAGCTGGTTCAATTCATAGGTGAAACCTGCTCTGCAAACACTAACTAGTAAAAAGCCTCTGATACAACCATCTCTGCAATGGTATTGGTGATTCCAGACTGCAAAATATCATCTAGAAATGGCATGGGGTACCAATTCATGTAGGGGCAGCTACTACAAATAAGCCTGCATTTAATATATTCTGAAGATTACCCAGCATGCTCTAGCCAATGGCTGAAGTGAAAGACGCAATAGTGGCAATTTTAAGATGGTGTCAAAGAGGAAGACATTGGAGTTTCATTCACCTGAAGTTTCGTTCTTATGGCATGTCGTTCAATCTCTGATTAAACAAATACTAAAATAGAAATCTGCAAATGACAGGGAAGTGCAAATCAGTGGTGGAATAGTTTAGCAACCCCAGAGTGCTGTGACCCACTGGACAAGAACTGAGTCTAAATGAAGGCCCTGAAAAGGTTTGACTATAGATTTGGTAGCTATACTTTTGAGCCATTAAGTAAGGTGATCCAGGGTAAACTTATTTCTCAGGCTATTAATGGGGCTGAGGTGTTAGCAATGGATAGGTATGTCTCATGGGAGAGCCTAGAAGGGTGTACCTTTAAACTGCTCCTCGACCTTCCCAAAAGTGTGATTATTCAAGCTATAAGGAGGGAGCTAGGTACTGTTGCCTGGAGTGCCCTGGCAGATGCAAGAGCCCTGTGCTTTTATTTGATGATTACAAATGAGGTTCAGACCAAAAAGCTATTGGCGCTAATCCTCTCTAAGGTATTGTCAACCTTCTCTTGTAAGAGTAATCCTTTGTCAGTAATGCTAGGGCGCCTGGGAGAGTCCCTGATATATGCCTGGAGGAAGGTAAAGTTTTACATATCAGTCGAATAAATGGCACCCTTAGGAAATATGCTGTGGAAACTAGTCAAAGGAAGGATTTATACTATCTTGAGAACAAGAGCTCTGGTATTTTGTTTCTTACTCTTCAAGAGAGTATGGAACATTTCCCATACCTATATAAAATCCTGTATAGGTCTGTGAGATATGAAATTTTGCGTTTAAGGATTGGCATTGACCCCAGATGGCAGATGTCAGGTCTAAAGTTGAAAATGATGGAGAACCTGGGCCAGTGCCCTTGCCGGCGGGTCTTAAGTACTCAGTGAGTCACCTTTTGTTGGACTGTGCACTCTTTCTTGAGAAAAAAATATGTTTATACCCCCTGTTTTTATAAAATATGGTACTTGAACATGCGATGAGGGACTTAACCTGATATGTGGTCTCAGGTTTCAGGATGTAGCTAGTGCTACTGGTCAATTCATGCCGAAGATTGTAACCACCTACGCCAGGCCTTCTCTTCAGACTGAGGGTAGGATTTGTGTTCCCTGGTTTGCCAGGGGCTTACTTTTATTATTTGATAGACCAATCCCAAAATCACTAGGAGGGGAGGCCTGGGGTTGTGATAGTTGTCCTGCATACTATACTTAATAATATTGGTTGGCAAAATGAGATCTATACTTCAAGCTATTGCCAAGCTTTCTAAATGCTGCTAACAGGTATGCGAAAATGGGGTTGGGTTGCATGCTGGGGTATCCTCCTCCATGTCGAATGTAATCCTCTGCTATAGCCATGTCCTCTGGCTCAAATGATCTTTCCTTATGAAATACCTTGAAAAAAACAAGAGACAAGAGGTGTTTGGCAAAACAGGAGCAGTTTGTTCAATGCGGCTGGGAGAATAATTACAGGCGCAGGGCTTGAAGACTGTCTCAATTTACAATCGGTGTGTGGCCTCTTTTTATACAGTTAATCGTAGGCAAGAAACATTTTCCAGTTATCCATGTATGGTGAGGAATGTAAGTTGTTGCCTTTGGAGTCATAAATTAATTGTCTAATGGGCAATACAGGTGGGCCTCGACCTTGCGTGGACACAATGGGGCCAGTGGGTAATGTGTCCAGATGCCCAGCTTGGGAAGTGCATGATCACTGCGTGTGCTGTGTCCTGATTGGCTATATGTTCCTAGCTCATGCGGCATCTGACTTTATGGTGTTTTAGGAGAGTGCGTGCCCCCTCTGTCCATGTGTGCTTTATTGGAGCCAATCTCCGTTGATCATTGCAATTTCACTGCACCTATCTGTGGGATGGATCTAAGGTTTCCTCTTCGTGCATTTGTCTGCCGGCTATGTGCCACCCTACCTGGGACCTATCAATCAGTGACCTCGGGCCTAGGGCTCAGAGCTTGCCTTACAACGTATTTGAGAGTCGGGTGATGTGGAGTTCACAACAGGTGAATTCGTTAATAAAGATGCAATTTCGTTCTCATAAATGAATGTATAATTTTTCATGTTAGCATCGGCTTTTCCCATATTAATATCACCAACCACCACTGTACTGCAAACCAGATTCATTCAACACATGGGAGTACGTTCAGGATTCAGTTTCTCACTGAATTATTGACACCCATCTTCAATGCGCTTAGATCCAGGCATTAACGTCCTTTTTCTCATTTTGAGTTATGTCCTGGTTTTTGACAGCGTCAACATTTTTTAACTTGAATTGCTTTGTTTTAAATTTACTTTGAAATTCCCTGCAGTCCTCGCACAATTTGGTTTCCTCTCAAATTTGCACACTTGTAATTAGGCAAAGTAGGTTACTATAATCACCCTCCTTAAAGCGAAACAAAGGCTGGAGTTTTGCTAGAAGTGGCAAAAGAAACATGACTTAAAATTCAGCAGAGAGAAAAGCCATTAAGGTGAAACATCAAACAAGATGAATAGTTGCATTACTAATCAATTTGACAGAGCATTCACTTTTATGTAACGTATTTACTTTTTTCATTTAATAAAGAACGGATAACTAAAGAGAACAAATCGGTGCCTAGAGAAAATGTTACATAGCCAATAGAACAGTTCTGTTCTGCAAGACAGGTAGGGGCATACCACCACAACGTCACTTTTACCGACGTTGTGGTGGCGATAGGGGCTTAGCCTTATTTACAAGGCAGCATTAAGTCACTTAACTTGGCTTAACGCTGCCTTGTAAATAAGGCCCCCTTTCACGCTATGGTTAGCGTGAAAGGGGTGGGCAGTGGGTGTTGCGGTGGGCGTTCCACCGCAACACCCATTGTTTTTGACGCTGCCCCCGATGTAAAAGGGTGGCGTACATAGGAGGCAGAGTCAAAATTAAGACCAGGGAAAACCTGGTCTTAAGTTGGAGAAATGCATTATTTATCCTCGTTTTTGCTTTTTCCATGTGTGCTACCTTGAGCAGCACACATGGAAAAAGCAAAATGCCATGGATTGTTTATGTACAGGAAGGTCCCCCTTCCTGTATATAAACAATCTGTAAAAAAAAAAATGCCATTCTGTGACTTTCACGTGTGCTGCATTAAGCAGCACACTTGAAAGTGGCAAAATGGCATTTCGGGATTGTTTATGTGCAGGAAGGGACACCTTCCTACACATAAACAATCCTCCCTGCTCCTCCCCTGCACTGCTAAGTGTAGCACCATCGCAGGGGGAAACGCAAGGCTGCACCATATCGTTGTAAATATGGTGCAACCTTGCGTTTCAGAAGTGGCGGAGAGAGGCGTTAAGCCAGAAAAGGCTAACGTCTCTCTCCGCCACTTCCTTGTAAATATCCCCCGTATTCTCTTCTGAGGCAATATTGGGTCAGTAGAAGCCATTGATTTTTCTCATTTCCTCAAAACATGGCAAAAGCTGTAATGAAGAAGGTTGGAAGACCTAGTAACAGATAACCTGAAACTGCATGAACAAAACATTGACGTGGTCATTCGCACTTTTGAAGTTACCTGGTTCTAAAACATGTCGGGCACCAATGTTTTGCCTCCATTCTGCCTGTTCTCTGTTCTGCATTCGCAGTTGCTGTGCTGATAAAGGCCCAGGTAAAATGTGAATAAGTCGTTTTTTAATGCTTATGCTATTATGCGCAAATTACATTTGCATTTGTATTGCCACCATTGCATGGGTTTAAATGTTATGGATTGATAAAAAGAAAGTGTAGAGAAACAGTAAAATCAGACTGAAGTCTAAGATTTGTGGCACAGTAACACCACAAGCGCAGTACCAGTAATGCGTTTAATTTTACTGGGTAACTCGGAGTTTGGAGCTGGAATAGGGAATAACATACAGGAATCCGTATTTTCACTTCTATTTCTGCATGTTGTTCCTAATTTACTGTTATTTTTTCGCCGGACATATTCTCCTGTTTTGAGACGGTGAGATGTTTAGGTGAACACTTTCAAGCCTCGGTAACCCAAATGGTACACCTGCATCACTTGTAATGCTTACTGTTTTATATGGGCAACAATATTTTTGCTGCCTTAAAGCTATGCATTTTATGTAAACTGTAGCGTAAGAGCGCAGCAAGTATACCAGGCAATTTAGCCATCTGTAATAGTGTTATGGTGTGTCATATCCAGGAAACAGGCAACCAGGATAACCCTCTAAGAGGGATGTCATAATTGGGAGCACAGGGGGCATGATTGCCCATATGCTCCAAAATGTGATTATATATTTTGAAGCGGGCCTGCCCTGTTTAATGATGATGAGGTAGCTAACATGGCCATACCAGATGCCAGAACTGCTGTGCTTTGTCTTCGCATACAGGATATTTTATTTTCTCTTGGAAACAAACATTTGTGCTATTTGGAGCTTTGCACACATTTTTTTAACTGGGCCACACAAAAACGTCTACATGCCTGCCATCTAAGGGCCTCATTTATGAAAAGTGTTGCATCGCAGGGGAAAAACAGCGATGCAACATTTTTTATTGCCCTATCCTTGCAACACCATGGATGTGCCCTATTTACACTACAGCACTCCATGTCGCAAGGACTGCTCACATACGTCAGGAATCCTGACATCTGGTGGTCCAGTAAGGACGCATTGCTGGAGTGTGTCGATAATGATAGAGCGCCATGCTCTCGTAAAATTTGTAGGGGTGCATCATAATCACCGTTAGTTCGCACCCGCATATATTCAGGCATACATAAATGAGTGGCTAGTAAAATGTAATTTGAATTGTATCATTAGAACAAATAAGAGAGTAGTGTTATTATAATTATGCAAATGTAGTGCAGTATTGAAATGTGTTTAAAATGATGCATAGATGATTTAGTTTATGTGCAGTTGAGATGCAGTAGTTAACGTGTATGATATTAAATTGCACGTGTAGTTTATGTTTTGCATATGAAATGTATGAGCCTAGGCTTAAAGAAGTAATTAAGAATTGTGTGTTTAAATTGTGTAAGGCCTGACTGCATATACGCAAAGGGAAGGCCTGATTCGTTCTTACGTTAGCTTATTTTGTAGGCAGAGAAGGTTCTCTTGGAAAGGCTCTCCGGGTACAGTTGGTAGATTCGTGGAGAGGGAGGAAAAGTCTGTTGAAATGTATCTTCTGTGGCAGGTGCAAGGACACATGCCTCGTTAGCGAAAGACTGGCTCTTTATTTCAAGAGTTAGGGTGGTGGGAGGCATTGAGATGGGAGTAAACTGGAATGTAGGGATAATACTTTCAGCGGAGAAGGTGCCTAGGACGCAAGGTCATCGTAACCGTCCTGGATGAAGTAAGAGTTTCGATGGAAAAGTACGAGAAGGAAGACCTGGCCGAAGAGGCGTGAGAACGGTGTGTTCAATTGTATGTGCATTTTGTATTAGGGACAGTGCCCCGAGGGAGGAGGTAGAGAAGAGGTAGAGGAGACCAGAGAGGAAGGCAGAGAGAGATTCTAGGAAGGAGCATCTTAGAACGAGCTCGAAATGCTATGTGAGTGCACTTCTTAGGAAGTCTTCACAGCTGACACCTTTTCTTTACTCTTGCCTGGGAAGTCGTTAAGTAGGTATGCCACCTTAGTGATAGAGTAGGGACAGCTAATGGGTTTATGCTTATTTAGGTAAATGAAGAATAATATAGAGATTGGAGCAGTTATCGCCTGTCTAATGCTTCTGGAGCTAACAATTCTTCTTATTCTGAGTCGGATGAGACTCCTGCGTAGGATGCTATTTGTATTAGTGCCCATCTATTTCTTTAACCTCGTGTTGAGGTGCTTACATGTGCAGTTATTCTTGGCTGTAATAAACCCACAAAATTGAATTCGGAGTCAGTGGTTCTTTAAGGTAAACTGGATTCTAAATTGTCGCATAACTGAAAAGGATTTTCTTCCCTTCACACTATTCAGCAGGTAAAAAGATCCTGGCGACCTGAAGATTCTTAGAGGTGATAAAATAAGAATCAGCGTTATCAATAACCTGACGCAACTCCCGCAATGTGTCATAACAAATGGCGTGGGTTCCATGTAAAAGGCCCTGTGTCACTCCTTACGCCTACAGGCGTAAGGATTGTGATGGATTCAAGTTGTAGGAGTGGTGCAGTGAAATCTCAAAGATTTTTTATGTAGGAACGCCCACCCGGCATATATTATACCTGACGCAGGTATAATGTAGTGCAGGGCTTTACAAAGTGACACATCTGCCTAAATGCGCAACTTTGTAAATAGAACACAGTATGGTGGATGGTTTACGCCACCACAGTGTCACAAAATAGTGATGCAACGGTGGCGCAAGCCCTCACTAATAAGGGCCTAAAAAACTTTTTAATTGTGCACCCTGGGGGGCATGGCCAAGATGGCGCCTGTATAGAAGCAACTTTACGGAGCTCCGCTGCAGCTCAGGTCATCAAGGGCATCGACTGCGCTGCCTGGGCATCAACTACATGCCCTCACCTCAGGGGCGCTTGACAAAATGAGCTGCAAGACCCTGGGCTTTGGGGACGACGGGGACAAAATGGTCGAATGAGCTACAGGGCCAGACACTGATGGTCTAAATTAGAGGTTGCCCTGTAATTTATATTGGCCCAATCTTGGCTGCGCACACGGCCTTGGGCAAAATCTAACACCATGCTGGGACTTTGCGGGTGACCCTGGGCACTCCCTATGCCCCTGAGGCGATAATAAAGACTGAGACAACATGAGGTTTGGCATGCTGCACAGGCCCATTGCAGCATACTGAAGCTTGATACGAACCAGCTCACATCCACGCAAAATGAGCGGCGGCTGCAGCTCACGGTAAGCGGGGGCAGCGTGGAACATATGCTGAGCCCACTATGACTGGCCCTTGGTTGGGAGCGGACTACAAAACCTATAATGTTATGTGTAGTATATTAATCCCTGGCTCTTTTGCTCGCCCATGGGATCGCAGGAGGCCTACAGAGACTGTGTGAACTGCCCTTATTAAAGAGACAGGGGGCCAGATTTACAAGCCCCTTGCGCCACTTTTGCGTCACTTTTAACATGGGAAAAGTGACGCAAAAGTGGCGCAAGGGGCTTGTGAATCTGCCCCAGGGTATTTATGCCCAGCCCAAGATCCTTGGTTTCCGATTCAGCTGTGCTGACTTGTTCCCAACAGTAGGAAGCACCCCTGCCACCTTTGCCCTGACTCTCTGTGATAGCCACTATCTAGCCATATACAGTAGATACAAGGCCTATTGAGTTGGCATGGAGGCCTCCATCTGGACACGCTGTAGGGCTTACGTCTACTGTGTGGGAGACACTCAGTGCTGGTGATCGCTGCCTGAAGGTGAGTGGGCCCACATAGCATACTGTGCCACAGCATGACTTGGTAATAACTCTAGGCCCTTTGTCCAACCAGTCCCAATTAGCAACATGGCCTTACACCATTCAAAGAAGGATACAACCCTAAAAGACATGCTAATTAAACCTCCCTCTAAGAAATGTGAGCAACGTCCAAGAAGTCCACCAAACACATCCCCTGAGACGGTGGCATCTGCCACTGAAAGCTTGTTGCCTGAGGCATATGCGACTCTCATATTTCTGGAGCTCCTCTTTGGTGCCTTGAGAGAGGACATTGCGGCCCTTAATCGTGACATGGCGACGGATATCAGAGAATTGAAGAAAGACCTGGGTGACATGATCCAAAGACTAGACACTCTGGAGCAGTCAGGAGACCAAAGAAAGGATAAGCTCGATGATTACTGTCGAGAACTACTGGAACTAGGAGACAGAAATGATGATGTACTCTACCGTCAGGAGGACCGGTCACGCTGTCCCAATATTCGCATCAAGGGAGTCCCTCTGCAAGTGGACACGGGAAAACGGGAGGATTATGTGGTGAGACTCTTTTGTTATGTATCCCCCGGACTTGGTGGACAAAGACATCGAGCTGGATCATAATCATAGGGTGGGGGAACAAGCCAAGACCCCTGGGACACCTCAAGACATCCTTACATGCCTCCACTACTATCAACAGAAGGAACTCATCATGTCAGCTGTCTGAGACAAAACAACTGTCACCTTTGAGGGGGTGAAACTTGCCATCTTCTAGAATCTGTCTCCAAATACACTTCAGCTGCACCAGGCACTGTGCCCCTCCACAACCTTCCATGCGACCAAGGACTCCGGTACATTTGGGGCCACCCCTTTTATCTCATCTTTGTTTGTTACAAGGAGACTGACACAGCTCGTACCCTTGATGAAGCGCAATCTCTCCTGGGCTTTGATACTCCTCTGGAGTATGAAACTTGGTAACGCAGGCCACACCCCTCTGCTTGATCCACTGCTGGACCTTAACGGCAATACAGACTAGTGAAGCAGACTTCGGCAGAGCCCTCTGAATCTGAAAGCCTCAAGGGATGGGCGGCGCTTCTCCAACAACTACATCATCACGGAAGTGCCTCAGAACCTGAAAATGACTGATCCCAACCGCACTGTTGTGAACTAGCGCTGCCACCCACCAACCCAAAATGTTGCGCTCCTCATCTGGCACTTGTTGACCCTGAACTCACTTCTGCATTGGTGACAACATATACACGGGTTGTGGTGGAGCTCCTTCTCCACCACGCTCTACTGTGGGACTGGCTAATTGCAATGTACATGGACCCCTACTACTCAGAACTGTTGGTTACCGGAGAAGGAATCACTGTTGGTTTGTTGTTCTTCTTGTTTTCCCCTTTCTCTTCTATCAACATTCTACTCTCAATTACCTCCATTGTGTGCAGCGCAGGCTAGGGGCATAAGTGACCCCATGCTCCTCTAGACCCTGGTACTGACCACACTAATTAGCAGGATGAGCGTGCCTAGTGATCCCATAACATGATCAAAATTCTTTGCCTCAATGTTAGAGGCCTTAATACTCATGTGAAACGATTAGTGCTCCTTTCCCTGCTCAAGGAATCCAAATGTGACATATGTCTTATTCAGGGGACCCATCTTCTTCAGAAGGGCTGGCCTCAACTACGCTTCCCTTGGATTGCCCACCAGTTCCTTGCCTCAGGCCCGTAGAAACGAGCTGGGGTAGCCATTCTTTTAGCCACACACTTCCCGGGTAGTGTTCTCCAGACACAAGCAGAAGTCCAGGGTAGGACGGTAGCTACTGTCTACGCCCCCAGTGATCACCAGGAGCCCTTCCTTATGGACGCCATGGTGTTGCCTGGCACTGACATAGTAATAGGAGGGCATTTCAATCTAGTGCTGTCGTGTCATTCCTATAA